>APFE031339068.1:0-15302 GCA_000404065.3 Pinus taeda | reverse complement strand
CATCTACCTTTCTTGACATTCAAATTTGGTTGGTCAAACAAGTATCTCGATCCACTATGAGCACTCGTCAATACAAACCTCTTGCCAAGAACATAATGTCTCCACATCTTCAATGCATGGATGATCGCTTCCAATTCAAGATCATGTGTGAGATAATTATGCTCATCCTCATTCATTTTTCGTGACTCATAGCACACTACTTGTCCTTTTTGTATCATGAATCCACCAATTCCTCCCTTGTAAGAATTTGTACACACCACAAACTCTTTGTCCGAATCTGCAATCTTCAACACTAGAGAATTTGTCAACAACTACTTCAATTTCTTAAAACTAGTTGCACATTCCTCTATCCATTTAAATTTCTTACCTTAACTCTGCAGTGACGTAATATGATAGGCAATGTGAAATTTGTTCCTGATGAACCTCCTATAATAACCTTCTAGCCCAATAAATGATCTTACGTCATCCACATTTATAGGAGCTTCCCACTCCATGATAACCCTTATCTTCTCTAGATCCACTGTTATGCCTTCCTTGGTAAGACCATGTCCCAAATAATACACCTTTGTTTGAAAGAAACTAAATTTTCTAAGCATGGCATACAACTGATCCTCTCTCAGTAATCTCAACACTACTGCTAATTGCTCGACATGAACTTCCTCATTTTTAGAATATATCAATATGACACCAATGAATACAATAACAAACTTGTCCATATAAGGACGTAATACACTATTATTCAAGCACATAAACATAGTTGGGGAATTAGTCAAACCAAATGGAACTACAACAAACTCATAATGCCCATTCTTGGTCCTGAAAGTTGTCTTGTAAATATCCTCTTCATTGATTTGTACCTGATGATATCTGGATCTCAGATTGATCTTTGAGAACATTGTTTCTCCCTTCAACTGATCAAACAAGTCATCAATCCTCAGAAACTGATACCTATTCTTGATTATTACCTTGTTCAACTTCCTATAATCAGTGAAAAATATGAGAGTACCATCCTTCTTCTTCACAAACAATACCGGTGCACCCCACAGTGATACACTTGGGTTAATGTATTCTTTGTCAAGCTTTTCCTTCAATTGCAACTTCAGCTCTACTAAATCTAGAGTGTTCATCTTGTATGGTGGCTTTGATGTTGGTGTTTCCCCTGGTACCAACTCAATGGAAAAGTCCACTTATATATGAGGTGGCAACTCTAAAATCTTAGCAAGAAATACATCCTGAAATTGTTTCAAGATTAGGAACTTGCTCAATACCTCTGTGTCCTCATCATCCTAAAATTTATCACTAGAAATATGAACTACAAATAACACACACCCTTTTATGCGACTGCATTTTTCCTACATAGTTGTCACCATTCTAGTTGATGTTGCCTTCTTTTTACTCTGCAAGATCCTCTTTTCTCCATTTCCATCCAAGCACTCAATGGCCTTGTCATAACAATCCACTTTGGTCCTATGAAGATACAACTAGTCCATACCCAACAACATAGTGTATGATTCCAATGATAGTACATTCAAATGTGTTGATGTAGGCATACCATTCAACTCAAATGCACAATATCTTACCAAGTGATGCACTCTCTTCTTACCCAGTAATACTCCTCATCTTTCATTGATCCCATATTTTGCTCATATAATTCCTTGCTTTTCTATCATAGTACTTATCTAAAAAGTACTTCTTCCTGAAAAGTCTCTTGAATTCATGCCAACTCAACTCTTCTATCGTGATGTCTGTAGCCCACTTCACGTCTTCCTACCAGATGTCTTCTTTCCCCTTGAGGCTGAAGAAAGCTATTCTGACCTTCATATTCTCTATGTATTCATGCAAATCAAACAATTTCTTAATCCCAAGTAGCCATGCCTCTGCATGCTCTATCATGTTCAAATCTCCATCAAAGGTAGGTGGCTTCACTTTCCTAAACTCATCTGGAAAATATCCCCTCTCACTCCTCTTGTACGGATGATAACGATCACGATCATAGTACCTATCAGAACCAAAACTAGAATAGAACCTATCTCCATCACCTCTCCCATCTGGAGTATCCAAGATCCTACCATCTTGGATCATGTCATCCCTATCCGACCTATGCCCACCATGAGATCTATTTCCATATGCCCCATTATTCTTGTCCTCATTCCCATGGTTGATTTGAAGCGATCCTTGTCTCTACAATTCTAAGAAACTATGAAGGATTACTGCATTGCATTCTGCTTGTTTCTCCTATGGATGCATGATTCTGTCATTATATGCCTTGCAACTTCTTATTTTTTCCTTCAAACTTCTCATTGTGTCTAATAATTTAGAAGCATTCCCAACACGACGATGCTCATTTGATCCATAGGGAGAGTCTCGTGAACTGTAGTCTACCATCTTGCTATTAATCTTTGACATTCTTCCTGCAAGCATACCATGTCATCTTAAGCCAGAACATAGCATAATCAACATACCTCAGTATAGTTCAGGAGAGGATATCTCGTCTGCAGGATCAACCAGATTAGCACAATACATGTATAATCATAATTATATTAATACATAAACATGATTTCAACCATCATTCAATGACCATGCATGATCATACCAACCACATACCATGATCTCATGCACGACAACTATAACCATGTCAATGTATGCATAACAACATATAAACATTGACATGCATAACCAATGCATAATTGACATACACTCATGATGATCACATCAAACAACACTACCATCAACTTTCACATGGCGACACAACTGCAACCATGACCACCACCATGCATATACAATAAATACATAAATCGCAAAAATAAGGAACACATATGCAATTGATATGTATGCATGTCCAACACACACTGCCCATCTAGTCCAAGGGGTGAACCATGCTCTGATAACACTCTATAACACTCTCCTCCCACATTTACCCAAGTTAACTGATCCACTAGGGCAAACATGTGATGAGAGGCTATTGTGGTGTGATTGAACTCCCCATGTATAGTTAAGAGAGTGGAGCCGAAAAAAAAACCATTATGACCTTCTACACATGTTACAGAACCCTCAGGAGCCAACCAACCCTTCGAGGTGACCAACCCCTGCGACAAGTTGGAATTTCACTAATTTGAACCCTCAGCCTCTCCCATGAAAATCCATGCATGTGACTGAGTCCTTACAGTTTCTCCCACAACGAGGCATGCCAATGATTGTCGACCTTTTCAACCAGTTCTGAACTAGCAACCGTAGATTTTGTGCCACCTTTTTAGGGCTAGGATTCGGGCCACTCCCAAAATTTCATGAAACTTTCAGAAATGATAAATAACATGGGAATAAGGCTACTAATGAAATAATTAGTACAAGTACTTGATCTGAACCCTACTATCCATATAGGCATTTCGTCAAACATGTCACAAATATGTAATCTACAGGTCATAACAATAGTTGTGAGCATAAGGGTCTCATACTTACTTAAGATTAGTAAAGAAGCATTGTTGATCTATCAAAATAGTTGCGTTATCATCTATTAGGTCATATATTCGTTGTACATTCATTTGTGAAGCAAAACATGATGAGATCCATAAATCAAGTCTATCATAAAACATACTCATAATGAGCATATAACCAACAAAAATAACATGGATATAACAACCATAAGAATCATATCTGAACCAATATGTTTACACATGAAATACCAAGGAGAAAGAGCTCTTATTAATGAATGCATAGGCCAACCAAGTCCGAGACTTCCACGAACCACCCAACCATAGAATTACTGAACCAAATCTTTATTTTAGCCAATCAACCCTATGCCATATTCCAAGCATGAATGTGGGAATCACAAAAAACCATTCCAATTTTCCTCAGGCTTTACCGCAATCCCCATTGGATGACTAGGACCTAAACAAGCATGGATGCCACTAGATTTATCCACCTACACCATGAGGAATTTTTCAGTCTCCTAGTATCTATTATTTATCGTATATCCTTCCATTCACTAGTCAAGGATTCCTAGGCCTAATCTAGACTCCACCCTCCAGGCTTTACCATATATCCTACCCTTCATCGATCAAGGTTTCTATGCCTAATCTAGGGCACACACCTCTAGGCTTCACCGTATATCCCACCATTCACTTGTTGAGGATTCCTAGGCCCACATAGGTACACAAAATCCGGATTTACTACCATCCCACCTTGTCAGGTATAGGGATTCCGAGGCCTTATGTTCTTCTTCAGAGACCACCTCACTTAGTTTCAAAACCATCCAACAATTCAACTTTACCAAATAAAAGATAACCCATCACACCATGGTTATCTAGAAATGGCAAGGCAAGGTTGAAAATCACTATCACACCTGGAAAAACCCATGCCAATGACAACAAGAGAACCAAATACTCGCATGCATGTACCATGCATGCCAAATCTAGTAAGGAAATCACACATGCATATAAATACCTGCAAGTAATCCTGTTGTAGTTGCTTCATCCTACTCTTCCTTGTTTGATCTTTCCTTCCCTTTGCCTTCTCTTTCCTTCATTTTATTTCCTTGATCCAATGCAAGAGTGCTCTAAGAATGGTCTACGTGTCCAAGAGTGAGAGAGAGAGAGAGAGAATAGAGAGATCTCCAAAAACGAACTGAAAAAAGGTACCAGCTGATCCTCAAAATCTCTTTTATTAATGAGGCCTCTATTTTCTTCATTTTCCCATTATTTTCCTTCATTTTCCTCTTCATATGCAACTTGTGAACTTTCACCTTCATTTTCTCCTAATTTCCATTATTTTGATAAATAAAATGCCAATTAATGCCACTTTGTTTTTCCAAATCCTTTGCCTTTGCCTTTGCCAATTTACTTAGCCATAAGAAACCAAATGAACACCCACACTAGGATTTTTTTTCCCAACATTCAGATTGGAATACGTGTCCCATGACCTTGGTCATTATTTAGCCTTTATTAACTTTATTACATGGAATTTTGACTAGGGCTATTACATGGAATAAATATGAGACATTCTCCAAGTTTGTATAATTCAAGGCACTGGTTGAGAAAGAAACGGAAAAGAAAGTGAAGGATCTTAAGAGTGATAATGGAGGTGATTATGCGTCGAATGAATTAAAAAATTTATGTGCTAAAGAAGGCATTCGAGGAGAGTTGACAACACCCCACACCCCACATTAGAATGGGGTGGGTTAGAGAAAGAATTGTAGCATTGTGTGAGCAGTGAGGGTGATGTTGCATGACCAAGGACTACCTCTTCATTTGTGGGATGAGGCATGCAACAAACCTTTCTACTTACAAAACCAGAGTCCTCATCATATTCTATGTATGATTACACTGGAGGAGGATTTCTCAGGGATAAAGCTGGATATGTCACACTTCAGGATTTTTGGAGCCTCTGTTTACTACCATGTCTCCAAATAATCAAGGAAGAAACTTGAGCTGACAACAGAATTGGGGGTATTTGTGGGTTACACAAAAAATCCCCACAACTACCACATGTATTTTCCATCCCTTGGAGTGACAGTTATGTGAAGAAATGTAAAGTTTGATGAGGAGAAAGCGATGCAGTGTTCTCTTGAGAGGGAGCTTCATATACCACAAGAAGAGGAGATTTTAGTTCCAAAGGAGGAGCGCCATGAATTTGTGGAGTAACCACAAGTAGAGGATCAAAGAGTGGATACATCCACTGAAGTAGATCCATCCAGAGAAGGTAGGAAGAGGACAAGGGAAGCTGATAAACTTATGCAAGATATAAGGGAGAATATGGGAGCTCCTTCAAATTTACAGAAACAGAGAAGGTCACCTAAATGGTACAATGACTACATGGATCTAACAACTGAGCTAGTAGAGACTGGGTGATCCTCTTTGAGGAAGTAGTTGAGATACTTGTATGGGTTGATGAAATGGTGGAGGAATATGAATCCATTTTAAAGAACAGTGTTTTGGAAGTGGTCCCAAGACCAGCAAATAAATCAGTAGTGGGTTTGAGATGCATCTTCAAGGTGAAGAAGGAAACAGATTGAAGCATAGAGAAGTATAAGGCCATATTTGTGACTAAGGGGTACTCTCAAGTTGAGGGAATTGACTATGAGGAGACCTTTTCTCCTATAGCTAGGTACTCATCCATCAGATCAATTCTTCAACTGACTGCAAAGATGGGGTGAAAGATCCTCTAGATGGATGTAGAAATAATGGTTCTCAATGGATTTATTGAGGAGGATTTGTACATTGAGAAACCAAAAGGTTTTGCTACATTTGATTGAGAGACTCAAGTGTGCAGACTCAAGCAAGCATTGTATGATCTCAAACAAGTACCCCATGCTTGGTACACCAAGATCGATAGTTATCTCACCAATAGTGAAGAAGATAAAAACTCTATCATATCTTGGTAGAAAGTAAATTGCTTATTATTGTCTTATATGTTGATGATTTGATTTTAACTAGTGATGAGAAATTTATCAGATCTTGCAAGGGGGACCTTGCAAGGGAATTTGAAATGAAGGACATGGGTCTCATGCACTACTTCCTCAAGTTGGAAGTATGGCAAGACGATGGGGAACTGTTTGTCTCTCAAGGAAAGTATGCAAATGAGATACTACAAAAGTTCCGCATGGAGAGTTGCAAACCCATGGAGACACCTCTAGCGACCAACTTGAGGAAGGAGGATGCCACTTCATGTGAGGAAGTGATGTTACATTTACCGGTAGCTAGTGGGTTAAATGATGTATCTTGTGAACACACAACCATATATGTGCTATGAAGTCAACCAGCTGAGCCACACTATGGTTAGGCCAACCAAGTTATTTTGGAAGGCAACTAAGCATGTTTTAGGGTGCCTCAAGGGCACTACCCAATTTGGACTATGGTACAAATGGATAAAGGGAGTGAAGATATGTGGCTTCACAAATGCAGATTGGATGGGGAATCCATCTGACTAAAAGAGTACATCAGGAGGAATTTTTAGTGTTGGGTCCGCAACTATTTCCTAGTATAGCAAGAAGCAAAGATCTATGTTTCTAAGCTTGGTAGAAGCAGAATACATGGTTGCAAGTCAAGAAACATGTGAGGCGATTTGGATGAGAAAGATACTTGTTGGATTGTTTGGTCAAATGATGGATCCAACTTTGATCTATTGTGATAATCAGAGTTGCATCAAGCTCTATGAGAATCTTGTATCTCACGATCGATCCAAACATATAGATATATGGTATCACCATTTACAGGACAGTGTGATGAGGCGATAATGTTGCTACAATACATTTCGACAAAGGAAGAAGATGCTGACATTTTGAAAAAATCTTTGTCAAGAGGGAAGTTCGAGTTCCATAGGCGCAGGATAGGGGTGGCTGATAATCCCTTTCTTGTTGAGAGGGAGTGTTGAAAAATGCAACAATAAATTCTAAATTTAATTCTGCCCTGATTAAATTGAGAAATTTTGAATTTCCACACTAGTAGACAACGTGGCTACAGTTAACTTGTGTGACATGGCTTTCGTCACCTTGTTTTCTCAGTAAATTTGAGTTGGAGGAGTTAGAGTTTGGTTAAGCATGTGTGATTTATAATTGTATCAATCACGATATTTTATTTCAAGTTGTTTTCAGTTAAACTAGTTCCAACTGTTGGAGAAAATAGTAGAAGGTTAGTTGTGCATTGGGACTTCAATCAAACTCAATGATCATCCAGTTAACTGATCAATTTGCCCAAAATAGCTAGTGCATGCAGAGAATTTGAGTTCCCCAACTGTGGTGGATATTCTAAGGCAATGTAACATTAGTTGTAGACTAGTCTTGAGTGTACAAGTGTTTGTTGGCTTGAGGGGGCTTGGACCCAGGTTCAGAGTTAGTTGCACTAACCAACAAAATCTTACACTACCGACCCTTTCGACAACAACCCACGTAGCATAAGCTGCAGTCTCACTTGAGGCAGTATTGGGGGATGCTAGAACCAAGTTTTTACATACAAAGGATTATGTGATGTGTTTCTGTCAAACTTAGGGCTTTATCTTGACCTTCGTGAACCCTAACCCTTAAGACCCGGAAATTATAGTATTTAACAGCTAGCAGATTTATGCCCTTCGCCGATTGCGCTAAACATTCATAACATCATATAAATAAACATATCTATGCCTTCACAAATCTAATAAGTATTTTTCCTGATTAATTGCATTAAAGAGATCGAAAATACAGTAAATCTAGAGAGAAACAACAATACACAGATACACAGATAGTTCTTCAAAACACGCCTTTCTTATGTTTCAAATCTTCAATTACAGTTCCCTCCAACCCTGCACACACTACTGCAGGGGCTCGTGCACTCAAATGCAGACTTACCAAAGGTCTCCACACACACAATTGCAGGAACCTTCCCCTTTGCCCAAGTATAGAATAGACCAAAAAGACTCAAATCATGCACTATTCTTCCATACTTAGCTATCCTAAGACTCTTCTATGACTTCCTTTTATATTCTTCTCCATTGTAGTACCATGGTCTGCGAACCATGGGCGGGTCTCAAAACAATGTATCTCTTAACAAACTAAGGGGATTTTACCTTCTAAAAGCCCCTTTGTCTCCTATAGATCTGCGCTACTCGTGCTCCGCTCCTCAAATTGTGGAGACTTTGAAATATTTAACAAAATTTTGTAAAATTTTACCTAAGGTACCTCGTCCCAACAAGCCCCCAACACAAAGTCGTGACTTGTCCTGAGTCACTCTGCTGGTGTTTCCTCAATCTTTTCTTGCAGACCGTTGAACTCGATGAACTCAATTTTCAATGCTTTAAGATCCGCTTCTCCCTGCGTGGCAGCCTAATGAAATTCTTCGATTAGGTTCTTCATAGTTGGACCTTCGACTACAAGGCCCATGGCTCTATATGTCTGTTACAGAGCCTTTAACTTACTCTGGATGGTTTGTGACAGCTGACTTGCCTCATCGTTCCATGGTTGTGCTTGTGAGGAGATAATGGAGGCCTTTCGATGGAACTCATCAATCTGGGTCTGGATGAACTTTTCTTCCTGGATTCTGTTGAACCTTTGCACAAGTGCTAAGGTTTTTGTTTCTATCCTGATCTCATAAAATTGCAGCTACTTTTGACTGATGTCTACTTCAATCGTCAGCAAGTGAGTGCAAGAATTGATTTGATAGCCCCAAAGGATAGCTCAATTGGCCGAGTTCCCATTTCTAAGTACCTTTCCAATTGGGAAGGTCATGGAGTCAAATCTCCTCGATGCCCTTGGGGTTAGGCACGACCAGATAAGCTGGTTAGTAGATCCCTTCGGGTGAATTTGCCTGGATTATTACCTGTGGATGTAGTAGCCACTTACTGACCATGAACCACAATTGAAAATATATATATATATATAACATGCTAAAGAACAAGTGTTTCCTCTTAGGAGGTTATATGTTCAAATTGTGAGGGGTAGGGTATGTACACCTCTGTAAGCTTAACCAGATAAATTGTTATGGAGAAGAGGTCCCTTGCCTTAGAAACAAGGCAACTTCATACTTAAATTTAGTGTCTAACTAGGCTATGACCTTAAAATTTAATCATCATTAATATAATAAATACACTATATAAAGTAATAAAAATAAATATCCCATATTTTTACATAAATCTAAATTTATAAATATGATATTGATATAAAAGTATTGTTACAATCCAAATATAAATATTTTAACACAAAATAAAAAATAAAATGTAATTTTACATATCCATAATTGTGGGCCTCGAGTATGCCCTAAAACTCTTTGTGTTTGGCTAAGAGCTCGTCTTCCTCAGAAGTAAAGAAACAAGTTAATGGTCCAAGACCCAAAAGCATCTAGCAAGAGTGAAATATTGCCCCCTTACATACCACCAGTGGGTTATTACAGGTGGCATGGTCTTCCTTGAATAACAATGATGAGTCAGCCTGCATTTGTGGATAACAGCCAGAGATGGTTGTCCTCACTGTTGGTTTGTCAACTAAGTTATGATAGGTTTTCCCACCCTGTGAAAAAAAGAAGAGTTGTGAGATCTCAATCCATTTTACATTATTAAAAAAAATACACCTAAAATAGTTAAGTTCCTCTTAATTCTTGATAGATTTGTGGTTGAAATGGATTTATACTAGTAGTTAGAAAATAAATTAAATAAAAAGTGTGTGAGGTCTACTTAATTAATAATATTTAGGGTGCCCTTTTCCTCACTTTGAAAATAAAGCACACCTTGCATTTTCCTTAGATGTGTTTCCATCATTTTTTTTTTTTTCAAGTGGTCTGAGTTCTCCAAAGATTACATTAGGCTTGACTTTTTGTTTGAGAAACCGCAACCCAAGGGAATCTAAGCCATCAAAATCACCTGGGGATCACATCTAGCTTGGGCCACACCAACCTTTAACATGGTTGGATTTTTTTCCCACGAAGTTTCGAACCAGTGACCTTCACATCACAAAGTGACTTAACAATACACCCCATCACCGTCTATTCTATGCCTCGTGGGCGTGTTTCCGTCAAATTGAAAATGAAACACAATGTGCATTTTATCTAAGTTTGAGAATCAAACACAATAGAATTTTCTCTTAATTTGAGAATGATACCCAAGATAAACTAGATTCTTCAAAGCACAAAACCAAATAACAATATGCTAATTAAAACATCAACATATTATATGTATAAATTGTTGCCATTGATGTCAACTAATGTTTGACCTTGTAATAATGATTTCTATGCATTGTATTGTTCCAATGTAAGGTTTTCCATGAGTGTTATAGTGTCTTAAGAGTGTATGTTCATGTCTTGAAGCTAAGTTGTAAGTTTGGTGGCAGGAGAATAAAAACTTTGAGAGTTGAGGCGCCTTCTCTAGGAAGCAGTTGTGAACAGATTGAATATGTTGTTATCCTCAATAGCATGCCCATACTATCCCAATGGGGATCCTGTTTAGGAGCATGTGTTGTCCCTGCAATGATAGATTTACAAGGGAAATTTTGATTTATGCACACACAAAATTTCCCATTATCATTTCCCAAGCCTTATTTGTCTGAGGTTTTTGATGGTTTAGAGTCGAATTGAGTTGCTCCACATTCTAGAAGATGATCAAGTCAAAGATATTGAGGATTAGTTATTCCTATTGATTGCATATTTCTTCATCGATAAAATGTCAGAGTGTGAAGGAAAAAGGCCTAGAGAGTATGAGTGTAAGCTACATATACACAAATACAGTTTCTAGATCAAAGATCAGATTTGGAGGATATGTTCAAGGATGATGGATTTCTAGTGCATTTATCTGTCTAACATACATGTGTTGCAGATTGTATTGATGTCAGTTGTTGCTAATATGGAGACCATATTATTGTTGTAGTTGTTGTAATAGAGATTAGATCAGAGTTCAGAGTGTTGATGTTTTGCGTTGCAAGGGTTCCTTTTGAGAGTTTATTTTTGTAGCTTCATTGGATGTGTTTTGTATGGCTACTAGAGTATTTTAGTGATGGTTGAGTGTGATGTTCATATTTTTATTGTATGTTGTTGAATGCTTTGATTTTGAGAAGATTGATTGTGTGGGATGATGTATTGATTGAATTTGTAATGCAGAGATTATGTTGGATGGCATGTATTCATTGTTTGATGTATGAGAAAATTTTTATTATGAGTCCATCATGAAAATGGATGAAATGAGGATCACAAGTTTTTGCATGTAGACACTGTGGATTCAATAAAAAATATTCTGAAATATGGTCCACAAGAGAGCTTGAAGGTTGGGGCCTTCAGTGAGCAAGTGGTGGCTTGCATATTTAGGGTGTAGCGACATCCTTCAAGTAGTGACCTAAGAACTTGGGAGTGGTGGTTGGATAGTGCAGTGGTGGTTATCCAAGACTTATTGGGATTGGTGGTTTCCATTAGGTGGTGGTCTACAAAGTTGAGAGAGTGGTGGCTTCTTGTAGGTGGTGGCTTGAAAAGTTCATAAAGTTAGTGGTTTGGACCGAGTAGCATCTTGCTTGATTACCAAGTTGTGGCTTGCACACTAGTGGTGCCCAATGACTATGTAAAAGAAGAATTTCATAATAATAGAAAAAGAAAAAAGCATAATGATTGATGGTGGTTTTCTCCCTTTGGCTTTCCACCTTACATCTGGTGTCTCTTATGTGTGATGTGATTTTATGTGTTGCTACTCATGATTACTTGTTCACATGTTTATATGTTTATATGATCTGTTAATGTATTTTTGATACATTACATTGCGATTTACTGCTAATAAGTGAATGAATCAGGATTTATGATAAGAAAAGACAAAATTTGGTAAAATTGTTCATAAGACGGTACATATGTGATTCATTTCCCCTACCCCTCTAGTACTTTTTTCAGGTTTCACAATTTGTATCTAGCGGAGCTCCGTTGGTTGCACTTTATTGTTGGCGGAGTAGGATTTGAGCGTTGGCTATTTAGCAACATATGTATATTATAGTTTATTATTATATATATATAAAACACACAACAAACGCACCCAAAAAAAAACACACAATTAACTAGTATATATTATATATATATATTAATTTATATTCTATATATATATATATATATTTATATATATATATAATATCTATTATTATTATTCCATAATCCTCCATGAGTTTCTATCCTCACTACTGCAAATTTCAAGGTGTGGAATCAAAATGTAAAATCTCAATTATTAGCTTGTGGATCTAACAATTGGAGATTGGTATGTGAAGGATGCACAGCAATGGCCCACTTCCACCTAATGTAATGCGGAAAAATGCTCAAGAAAGATGCATCATTTATGATAATCTCCATAATACAGACTTAGAGAAAATAGAAGATCTAAAATTTGCCAAGGAGATTTGGGAAAAATTGCAAGTGTTGTTTGGAGGTGATAGTAATAGCAATGGAGAGGTCAAAAAGAAGAGTAAGAAGAAGAGAAACAAGAAGATTTATCAAAAGAAAAAATCTCAACGAAAAGAATCTCATCCTCCTATTGCAAATGGTTCAGCCGATCATGTGAAGAAATAAAAAACTCGAGAACCATAGGTATTGTAGCAAAATGGATCCAAAGGTATAAATATTAATGATTTTCTTTTGAGTTATATTTTGGATGGTTCAAATTCTAGTCATGTTGAGTTTCCTAGTGAAGATGAGGATAACGTTGAGCTTCTTAGAGATGAGTATGAGTCTGCCATGGTCGTTATTGAAAAAAATTCCACTAAATTTAATAAATTAATGGCTGCATACAAAGATCAAGAAAATATCTTGCAAATTTACAATGAAAAGTAAGATTTCAAGGAGGAGATTGTCAATTTGAAGAACTAGTTGGAAAAATAAAAAAGAGGTGAGTGGGTTATGAGGAGCCAACAAAAAGAGCAAGAGGGACAAGTTGAAAAACTTGAAGGTGAAGTTATCATGTTGAAGAAGCAGCTTGAATAAATGGATAAACAATTGAAGAAAAGAGTATGAAGGCCTTGGACAGTTTACTTGAGAACCAAAGATCTCTTATGATCAGATATGATCTTAGCTTTGGAGAATCCAAATCACAACCAAATAAAAACAACAATGAAGTTCATAACAAGCCTGAAGCAAAGAATGAAACGAACAATGGCAACATGAAAGGAAAGAGACAATAGATCCACCACCAGCATCTAAGAAGAGAACCAAGAGGGGCATTTACATCAACAAAATCATTCGCTCCTACAATTGATAGTGGCGTAGTTTAGAGGAGGAGCCAAAACTCCTTTGCCCTCTTGATGGACAAGATCAAGTGCTTCATCTATCATAATTTTAGACATGCGGCAACTACTTATAGAAGTAGAATGCACACATCTATGTCGCAGTTTGAACAACCAAGAATAGGATCCGCCATCATGCATACTTGTGATTTTAATGGTTATTGTTATCCATGCAACTTGTTTGGGCATAGGGAAATTGATTGTAGATCTAGCCCATGGAGAAGAGGCACATGTCATGTAAGGAAAATATCTAGCATAGTTAGTAGATGATTTGATTCCCTTGCATCATATCTCTCCATGTGGAGTGTTATACATGTCATAACTTTGGACACACGACAAGAGATTGCATGTTGTTAAGTTCTTCAAGATATATTCGACAAAAGAAGCAACAAATCTAAAGAAGACCTAGAAAAAACTCATAGAAGAGTGAAAGGAAGAAGCCTATGAAGGTGTGGAGGAAGAAAGAGAAATAACCTCTAATATTCATAATTGGAAATATTAAGTGAATAACATAACATGCACTATGTTAGAACGTTGCCCTTATTGGTTGTGTGGGGAATCTGGCTTGCTAGAAACCGCCTGATTTTCATAGATACTTTCTTTCCCATTGCCTGATTAGCAGCAGAGGGAGTGGCCATTTATGAAAGCATACCCTCTCCCTCCTCTTCTTAGCATACCAAGCCTATTGAGATAGAAGAAATAAAGGGCTCCATCCCATGGGCTTACTTTGATGGGGCCTCAAATATGAATAAGAAATGTGGCTCTGGTCTGGTTATCCACTTTCCCTCGGGGATTCTCCTCAAAGCATCCATTGGACTTGGCACCAGAACAAATAATTTTGCTGAATTAAAAGCCTTACAGTTGCTTCTTTGCTGGCTCTCTTTGCGCAATGAGCGTGAGGCTCAAATATTTGGTGACTCTCTGAATACAATCAAGTGGGCCAATGGAATGCATCATTGCAGGAATTTTCTTTTAACTCCTTTGCTTAATGAGATTGTTCGACTTAAAATTTGTTTTTTTGAGCTTCAAATTTGTCATATTTTCGGGGAAAGAAATACAGAAGCAGACAACCTTTCTAAAAAAGGCACTGAGTAGGATTTGGGTGCATGGTCAGTAGAAGAAGTGGTGGACGGGGTGGCAAGGTGACTTGCTCCTCCCGTTTTTGCATAACTTGTGAGCTGCCCACAATTCTCTTTCACTTTCCAGCTTTCTATTTCTTTGTATATACTGCTGCAAAAACTTTTATGTTATTATATAAACTGTAACAGGACTCAGTGTTGTTTTCCTCTCATTGGAGGCCTGAGTTGCTGTCTTTTTTTGATACTAAACTATCATACAGCTAGCACAGTGCCTACTATTTGGTTTTTTTACATGGTGGTTTGTCCCTCACCCTATTTCGGCTATTTTCCTACTAGGAAGCCGGGGGTTGGGGAAACCACAGCTTATCTAGTTGTCCTAAAGAATGGTTTTGACAGGGCTGTTTGGAGGAATATCTGGAAATCTCCACAAACATTTTTGGTTTCTCTAAAAGAAGGGAAACGCAAATGCTTTGCATTATGCTATGTAACCTTCTTATATCAATAGATGGTTCGATTTTTCTGCGGAAGAAAAA
>APFE031339045.1:0-17176 GCA_000404065.3 Pinus taeda | reverse complement strand
AGAATTGGAATAAGTCTTTAATATTTTCTCTATGGGAAGATCAAATAACTCAGAAGGCCTCCATTGGCACTTCTCCTTTTAATTTGGTCTATGGGAAAGAAGTTGTCCTACCTACAAATATAGTTATTCCTTCTCTAGCCCTAGTTCAGTTCATTGAAGAAACTCCCTCCTCTTCTATGCAACTTAGATAGTTACAAATCCTTAAGCTTGAAGAGGAAAGGGAAATGATCATAATCACACATCCACATCATCAACTGTTAGTAAAAGCTTCCTTTGTTTCAAATTCTGTAAGTCCAAAATCTTTTCAACTCAGAGACATAGTATTGAAATGGGATAAATACCATGAAGAAAAAGGTAAGCATACCAATTTCCAACAAATGTGCCATGGCCTATTTTAGATTGTGGAACAAATAGGCCCACCGACCCTTTTATTGCAGGATTTATCAGGCAAGAGAAAATCTCTAAAAGTTGAAAAACATTTACTTTTGGCTTTGCAAATAATAATCTCTTTTTATTTTGGTAGATATGTAATGTTGATAATTAGTGAGAGCTCTGCAACCCTAATGGTTAGGTGACCATGAATTAGGTGGAGTGGGAAAACCAAAAACTACAGTAAGTGATAGACACTGAAACCAAGAACCAGTAGCAATGACAAAGGAGGAAAGGAGGGGAGAGATCCTCTCCTATCGAGATGTAGTGGTAGGGGAAGGCTAGAACAACAGCAACCAGGCGGAAGAAACAAGAAAACTAGGACCTGTCCTTGGAGCACGATGGTAGGCAGGTAGCAGAGGCAAGTGTTTACCATGTGCAATAGAGAAACCAAGATTTATAATCCCAATGAACAAACTGGAGCAATATAGAAGCTACATGAAAGACCATGCACTAATCTACAAATTCATTGAAGTTTGGCCAACAGAAAAAGACCTCACTAGATGGATGCAACAAATATAGAAACCCCAAGGCCACATCAAGCTAAAACTGGGAGCAAGAGGCTTCTTCATGGTAGTCTTCTCTAACTTGCAAGATAAAGAAAAAGTGTTTGAAAATGGTCCATACTTCCATTATAATGTGGTATTGTTTATGAGATACTGTGAGGAATGTTATAACCCAGATAAGAAACAATTCTTAGCAGCCCTGGTATGGGTAAGGTTATTCAGATTACCAATGGATTTACGGGATCCAAAAATCCTAGAAGGTATAGGAAATACAATAGGTAGCTTTGTTAAAATAGTTAAAACTACAAAAAAGGGAAGATACACCTCATATGCTAGAGTTTGTGTCTATATGAATATACCTGACCCTATTCCAGATATAGTCGAGTTAGAGTATCACGAGGAAGTATGGAAATAAACACTTGAATATGAGCATATTCCATTTAGATGCAGAAGATGTCATGAGTATGGACATCTATTCCAGGAATTCCCACTCTTAATAGAAGAAGAGGAGCGAAAAAACAAACAACAAAGGAAAAATCAAGAAGAAAAGGAAGGGTTTCAGGAAGTAAAAAGAAAAAGACGACACACAAGAGAGAATCTCAGTGAATGATGGAAAGAACAACAAACTTAGCCAAGTAATACAAACAAATTTGAAATCCTACAAGAAGAAGAAGAAGATAATGAGGCCCAAACAATGGATTATCAGGGAGAAAAGGGAAAGGAAAGTAGCAGAAGTCAAGGCAAATCACATACCAAGAGAAAGGAACAAAGTGAACCAACATAAAAGGAGGAAAAGGAATCGAGCGAGAAAATGGACAACACAATAATGGAAATTGACACAAGCAAAGGAGAAGGACTAAGCTCGAAAGAAGAAGTACTGTAGAAACTTCTAGATCAATGGCGACACTTGGATGAAAGATTCATTTGAGAAGAGCAAAAAAGAATATATAAAGAAACCTTCCAATAGTACCAAGTGAAACAGGGACATGAAAAGTTGGAAATGATAGAACAACTAGGCCTCCGACAAGATAATACTCAAGACCGTCAAAGCAAACAAAAGGCAGGGAAAAAAGAGGTAGACAGAATATATAGGAACCGATACAGATCATGGGAGAAATGTTAGTGAACACTGGGAGAGTAGTACTACTCTCGGCGGTATTCCACCAGTCAAACCAAGTACCTCAATGATAATCACATCCTGGAATATAAGAGGCCTAAATTGTAAAGGAAAACAGAGACACTTAGTGGAAAGGCTAAGAAAAGAAAAACCCCAACTAATGTTGTTACAGGAAACAAAAATCTTAGGAAGGAAAATGGAGAAAATCCTAAACAAAATCAAACAGAAATATGAATGCATGACCATGGATGTGAAAGACAGTGCAGGAGGAATAGAAATACTATGGAACCCTGTAGAAATCATAGTATACCACTAGATAGGTATGAAAATAATACTCACTGGGAAGTTCCGGTTAATAAGAAATAGAGAATGGTTTCTAGTATTTACAGTATATGGCCCTCATACACCAGCAGAAAGAGGAAGCTTCCTCTCCCAACTTCAACAGCTAGGAAACCTTCATAAAGAAAAGTTGTGGTTGATAGCAGGAGACTTTAACATGACAACATCAAAAGATGAGAAGAAAGGAGGACTGCAAAGAGAAGATCCAGAAATGGAGAGATTCAGGGACCTTCAAGTAGAACTAAAAATGGTAGATATTCCAACCATAAATGGAAAATACACATGGAACAATTGACGAGGAGGGAGCAGACAAATGGCTTCAAGGCTGGACAGATTTCTAGCAATAGAACACTTCATAGGAAAAGATATCTTCTACAAAGCAACAACCTCCCATGTCTAGGGTCATATCACTAGCCCATCAAATTAGAAATAGCTATGAACTAGCAGAGCTAGAATAGACCCTTCAAGTTTGAGGAATTCTGGTTGAGAGATCCCACCTTCATAGAAAAGATGAAGAACTGGTGGAAGGAGATTGACACTGGGATGGAAGGAAGAAATAAAATGCACACTCTCCAACTTAGATTAAAAGATCTAAAAGGAAGGATAAAGAAGTGGAAAAGAGAAGAATTTAGAAATATTCAAAAGGAACAAGAAATGCTCCAGATAACGATGAAAACAATACAACATAAAATCATATATGAAGGGAGAAGTGAAGAACTGGTAGAAGAAGAAGGATTGGTGCTAAAGAAACTGGAGGAAAGAAGAAAACAAGAGGAATTCTTACGGAAATAAAAATCGAGAATCCAATGGTTAAAAGGAGAGAGAAATACAAAATTACTCCATAAGGCAATGCTGTAGCATTGACAACAAAACAAAATATTCTCCGTAAAATACAAAGGAAACAAGATAACACAAAAAGCAAAAATGGAGAATTTGTCGGTACAACATTTTAAATAGATTCTAACAAAGCCCAATATCAGAAGAGAGGATGACATTGATAAAATCAGTCAAAATATCACCAAAATAGTGAGTAGAGACTAGAACTTAGCACTCCTAAGGGTCATAATGAAAGCAGAGGTGGAGGAGGTAATAAAAATGATGAAAGAATAAAGCACCTGGGCCAAAGGGATTCACTTCAAAATTCTATCAAGCCACATGGAGCTTCATGAGTCAGGATATAGTGAATGCAGTAGAAGAGTCCCGATGCACCAAAAGAATGCACCTGCCTTTGAATGCTGCATTCCTAGCCCTGATACCAAATACTGAGAACTTAGAAGAACCACAAGGGTTCTGATCGATACCACTTTGCAACGTTATATATAAAATCCTAGCTACTATAATGGTGAATATACTAAAACCAATACTACCAGAGCTGATATCTCAGGAATAGACGAGGTTCGTCAAAGGCAGACAAGTAATAAATGCCATAGTAGTAGCACAAGAAGCAATCCATTCACGGAAAAATTCAAAAACCAAGGGGATGTTGATAAAACTAGACCTAGCTAAAGTTTATGACAAACTTAGTTGGGGATACCTCCAACAAATCTTAAAGGCATACGACTTTGATGACAGATGGATCAACTGGGTAATTTCAATGATAACTATGCCAGTTATGTTAGTACTATTAAATGGGTCACAAACATAAGCCTTCAATCCATCTAGAGGACTCAGGCAGAGGAACTTGATATCCTCGTTACTGTTCATCCTTACACTGGATGGACTAGGAAGACTAATAAAAGCTAAAGTTAATAATGAACAACGGAAGGGATTACGACTATGGGGAAATGACTTACCTATAACCCACCAACAATTTTTTGATGACGTTATGTTATATGGATAGAGAACACTCAAAGAAGTGAAAAAATAATGAAAATTCTCACAGAATTCACAGAGGCCTCAGAGATAAAGATAAGTAAAGAAAAATCAGAAATTTATTTCTTCAATACCCAAGCTTCCTCCCAAGCTTTCCTGGCAAGAAACATGCGATTCAGAGTCAGGAAATTCCCTATAAAGCACTTAGGCATCCTGCTAAATGACAAGCAAAACAAAGTTGCTAATTGGGGAATATTGATGGGTATGATTTAGAAGGGAATGTAAAACTAGACATCTAGGGCACTGAACATCCTGAGCCACATAATCTTTCTCAAATTTGTGCTCCAATTCATACCGATCTATCAACTGACCAGCCAAGCCACACCTAAAACAATTTGCCAAAAAGTGGTAGATATGTTTAAAAAGTTCCTATGGCAAGGGTCGAGTAAGATAAAAAATTGGGCGGTTCTATCTTGGAATTGGCTAAGTAAATCCCTAAAAGGAGGAGGATTAGGCCTGAGAGACCCATACATCTTGAACTAGGTAATGGGGGAAAGTTGTGGTGGTGATGGATATAAGGAGGGGATGACCTATGGAAAAAACTATGGGAGAGAAAATACAAGATGCCCAAGTCTCCAGGAGGAAAGCTAACAAGCCAAATCGAGAAGAAAGGCTCTGCAATCTAGAACTTGGCAAGAGCCAATAGGGATTTGATCAGGGAACATAGCTTATGGGAAGTAAGAGAGGGGGATAAAGTGAATTTTTGGGAAGAGGTGTGGCAACAAAGAGAAAAACTCAACCAACAACCTCTACTCCAAGAGATTCACCAGTTCACCATCCAAACATAGGGTGATACAATATGAAACTACTGGAACCTAGATTCTAATGGATATTGGACAAAGTGGAATCAAAAGGAAAACTGGCCATAAGAACATGTAGCAGCTAACTGGGAAATATATGAAAAGGAAATGGCAATAAGGAAAGTAGCGGTCAAAGAAGGGACATACACTCTAAGATGGGGAAATATAATTAAAGGCATGTTCACAATAGCAGAAAGAATACCATCTAAAATAAGGATACAACAGACACCTAGAAACAAAAAATGGGACAACATATGGAAAACAAAAACATGGCCGAAGGTGGCATTCTTTACATGGATCCTGAGCCACAAGAGAGCACTAACATGGGACTAGCTGAGGAAAAAAGGAATGCAAGGCCCATCATGATGTGCCCTCTGCTGAGAACAGGATCAAACCATGGAGCATCTAACCAATGACTGAAAAGTCAGCAGCAACCTGTGGAGACAACATCAGCAACTCTTTGGAATCAGTGGCAGAGACATAAACAACATGAAAATAACGATAGAGAATTGGAGGAACAAACGTTACCGAAATACAATTTTGAAGAGAGTGTGGAAACTATCAATAGGATTCATTCTGTGGAACATCTGGAAAGAGTAGAACTGCCTGATTTTCAAGGAGGATGGTAGTGAAAAGAATGAAATGTGGAACCAAATAATCCTGAATATAAGAGAGACCATCCTCACAGAGAGGTAGTAAGAGGAGGATTGGAAAATTGATGAAAAGAGACAATAATAATGACACACCTGCAACTAAAGCCTAGTATGAAAAATAAGATAGAAAGGAAACACCACAATAATGAGGTGGAAGAGGTCAATCAATACAACAATCCTCAATAGGGGTTTATGGAGTTGAATTTTGACGAGGCAACGAAAGGAAATCTAGGAGAGGCAAGGATTGGTGGAGTATTCAAAGACATCGGGGGAACGACGCTTAGGATCTATGTGATGGACTGCGGCAACATAACAAACAATGAAGAAAATCTTCATGCACTAAAAAGAGGGATAGAAATTGCCATAAGGGAGGAATACCAAAAGCTTCAGGTAGCAGGAGATGTGAAACTGGTAGTGGACATAGTGAAACAGCTACATCAAGGCACACTAGAGGAAAAATTCTGTCGTAGTTGGAGAATTGCCTGGTTGGTGAAGGAGATAAGTAAACTACTAAGACAGGTGGCCTACATCCCTACCACTAATGTGACAATGAAGGGTAATGAACTAGCTGAAATTCTGGTGAATTGGGTTTGCGAGAATGGAGGAAGGCCATTGGATGCAAGTGAGGCCGAGCTAATTCAGACGGAGGAGATGGAAAACTTGATACAACTCCTTGGAAAAGAGAAAGAAGGAGAGAAGAATACCATAGAAAATCTAGCACGATAGGGGAGGTGTGGCCGAAAAGGGGAAGGAAGAGGACAGGTGGGGGAAAGGACAGATGTGGAGAATGAAGTGAGTAGACAGGTAATTTGGTAGATGATAGAGCAGGGTAGAGAAGGTACACCTCTCGAGAGTACGGGGGCAGTGACGGATGAGAATGACAAAGAGGAAGGTAAGGCAGAGAGTAGGCGGGTAAGTAGAAGAATGATACCAAGTAGATGAACAAGGACATTAGTAACATGGTAAGAGAAGTCACGAGAAAGTGTGGATTAATGAGAGGCAATGGTAGAAAGGATAGAAGGGCAACACCCCAAGATGAGGGTGAAGGGATCTGTTTCGGTAACAAAGCTAGACAGGTGGTGGTAAAGACAAGGGACTAAAGGAAGAGAAGGATAAAACTTAACAAGAATAAGAATACAACAAATTGCATGCAGATAAAGACGAGGAAAGCTGGTGAGAAGGAAGGTGGCAGAAGAGAGAAGAAGTAGGTCACTGAAGGAAGACGAAACAGATCATCAAGTTGGTATGTAGTCCTTTCACTCCACACTCCCGCTAGACTCAAAAGTATTTTCAGTAGGAAAATAGGAAGTCCACATTGGAACATGCTTAAGACTGTAATAGAGGATATTAGAACTTCCCGCAACAAGGACAAAACCATTCCCTCAGAGCATTTGAATTTCCTAGGCAAGGAGATTGGGAGGAAGGGTCTCGCACCCAAGAAGGGAGAGGACCATCCTGGGATAAAAGCCTGTAGTATTTCTTGAAAGATCATGAGCCTAGATAGGTTTGTAGGAATGAAGGGGAGTGAACCAGTACAAAAATGGGAAGCAACCTAGGAGGGAAAAATCCTAAGGTTTAGAGGGATCCAGGCAATCCTGCAATCTAGGTGGGTGGGTAGGAGAGTTGGATCCAGGAAACCTATAGATGAGAGAGGGAGACCTTGGGAAAGATGGAAACAAAATCGGACCTCATCTAGGGAGGAACCCATGTGGTCGCCTAAAATGGAATGCAGGGCACAAATTGCTACTAGGGGTGGAAAAATGGAAGAAACCCATGAAAATTTCCAACGTCAACCAAAAAAATGATCGTCTCTAAACCCAAACTGGCCAAAAACCTGAAGGTAGTAAACCCAGGAAAAGGAAATAAAATGAGGAATTCGGAAATTGCGTTGATTCAATATTATAACTATGATAAATGCATCAATTTTGTGATAGGTATATTAATATATCGGGGAAAGTACAGTGAACAAAATAGTGAACACCAGGAAAAAGACAGTTGCATTTAGAGAGGGAGAAAAATGGCCCCTAGGAAAGGAAAGAGAGTAACCAAAACGAATGAAGGAAAAAGTGTACTGACGAGGAAAAGAGGTAGGAAACTAGGTGGTGAACACATGAAGACAATCATCGATGCCTACATGTCCGAGAATCTCTAGGAAATTAGAGCCCAAATCGCAGGTTGGGAGAGAGAACTAAACGACAGTATTAAGTATACAGATATACCCATGGAAGAATGAGAAAGTATGGTGTTGGACCCCGGGAACACTCGTGGGAGGCATTCCCTTTTTAGGAAAACCATACAACAGTACTGGGTAATGAAGAATGTGGTGGCATGGGCCATGACCCTGCATCGAGAGCAAACAACAGGTGAAGGAGCCGAGGCACATGAGAAGAACAAGGAAAAGGACACAGTAAGGATGGAATTACTTAGGGATATAGCGACAATCAAGATATAGACCTACAGAAACAACTTGCTCCTGGGTAGAATTGAATGGACTCTTAAAGACCTGAAGTGGAGAATTGAGCAGCAAAGTGATATGCCAGTATCCAATGTCAAGGCACTAGTCTCAGTGATATAGTTTGATATCAAAAAAATTTCTTTAGATGAAATGCATTTACATGTTTAATTTTAATTTGCTTTCTAGAAATAGTAGTATAGACAGTCAAAACAATGATGCTAGATGGATAGCAATAAACCTCTTTAAATTTTGGATAGGTTTTAATGCTGACAGGTGGTTATCTAGTTTCCTTTGGGCAGGTAAGCCACCTAGAGCAAATGGTTGTTAAAGCTTTTGAAAAAGGAATATAAATAGAGGAATTTCCAAGTTTACAAAAAGAAAATAGTCTCTTTTTATTTTTTACTTTTCACTTGTATAAGTAAAGATTGTTATGAAAATAATTCTCACACATAAAACATAGGGTTAAGTTTTGTTTCTTTGAAATTGCTTGTTCTCTACCAAAATTATTTGATCTTTGATGAAACTTACCTTTAGAAAAGGAATGTTGCCTCTACACTAGTGAAAAAAAGTATCAATAACAATGAAAAGTTTCTTTACAGAAAATCGTCTTTAAACTCTACAATTGTCATCCACAAGATCTTAAGGAGCCAATGATTCTCCCCATCTATTCAATTTTCAGTTTTAGAGTGTAATTCTAAAATATATATATAAGCTTAAAGGATAAAAGGTCTCACTAAGAGCCAGCTTACCATTATCATAAGGTTATAAGTAGTTGACATTACCAATACTGGATATCAAAACAAGGTAATGGCTTGAGATTGTATTGATCAAAAGACAAGGGGTCTCATTAAGAACCATCTTGTTCAGTTAGGTTATAATCAAGTGAATGGCATTGTCAATTTTGGTCACCAAACCAAGACATTTCCCTTTAAGGGATAAAAGATGAAATTTTGAAGAAAATAATCATTTCAGAAAATAAAAAGGAAATAAGTATATAAATCTGAGCTTGTCTTTAAAAAATTGTATTCTGACCTAGGTGGGATATTGAATCATTTTTGGTTAAAAGGTAACCCTGTCGAGGCTATGAATGATTGCTAGTAGTGGACAATCTCCTATGACAATTGAGTATACCAAAAATTGTTCTGTGAAGAGCCTCCCTATTTTTATCTTTAAAACCAAGTAATGATTGATGTACACAAAGTGAATTTCTTATGTGAAGAGGATAATCAAAAGAATGATAGTTAAGTGGATGTTTAATTATACAAAGAGCAGTATTACTTACCTTATATATTATGTAATTTTTATTTTCTAAACCATCTTTATTTTGGATGTTTTTAGAAATTTCAAAAAACTCTCAGAGATAACTAGTTCTTCCAAGTGAATCGCTAATTGTTTTGATATTAAACAGCCTCCCATTTGTTAATAGTAGTAGTCAATAGTACATTAATAAATGGGGACCTTTAAAAAAATCCTTCCAAAAATAAGTTTAGCATTTAGGCATTTTCCTTATTAAATTTTGGAATAAAACAAGATATCAATAAAACACCTTTTCAAAAAACTAGTAAATGTCTGCCTTCTTGCATATCACATGATAAAGCATGATTGAAAGCCTTGCTAATCCACCAAAAACTAGTGAAAAAAAATCAAAATAGGACTTCATGCTAAACACTTCAAAACTATTATGCTTCTTATATAAACTGTTTCCTAAGGCATCTCTTATTAAAACTAAGGCCCACATTGCATATGTCTATTAATAGAAGGTGTGCCTTAATGAGTTACCTTAAAATGTGTGAGATGAAAAATTGCAATGACAACATCTCCCTTATTGTATCATATTTCTGACATTAAAAAGAACACCACAAACTTACCATCCGGCGAGATTATGAAATGCGATTGGGATCCGGACCCAGTCCCGAGATATGTTACAAACGACTATCTATGCCTGTTGTTTAATAAAAAGTGCTTTACACAAAAAAACATGACAAATAAGCTATGTTTTGGAAACGATAGAAAAAGCACACATTTCGCATCTCGCACAAATAAAAGAAATGATAAGGAAAGTGTACAAACATAATGGGATAATGCGATCTGCAATATTGCATTGCAATCGCAAAATCGACATTTTCGCAATTTAAAGGCTCACCACCCTAGAAGCTTTCTTCCTGGCTCACGATGCAGACATTAATGAGAAATAAAGCTAAGAGATAACAAATCATTAGTGGACATTTGATAAAGGTTAATGGCATTTATTTGTGAAATTTCATTCAGAATGATATGGTATCTTCTCACTTGCGTTCAAATAAAACTCCTTTCTTATCACCTTTTCAAGTTATTTTTATTATTCCATTTTACGTTCATTCTGATCTCTGTATATTTGATAGTTGTTGTTTTTCTCTAGTTTTAGGAAAAATCGACAGAAGGAGTCTTTGAGAGCAATGAAAAAGAAGGGCAAGGCAGTTGTGTGTGAGAAATCAGAAATGACTCCTTTATTCACTAATGCTACGTCCAGCAGAGAAGGAAAAACCTCTGTGTGGGAAGCCAGGTATGATTTATTAGAAGAAGAGGAACCAAGACCTCTGGTGATAATGGATTATAGGAGGAAAAGGAGTATCTCTTCAAGGGTTTACCCTCCATTTTTTATAAGTTCCTATGTGATGGATGAAATCTGTTTTGGTTCAAAATTTCCTATCATGGGATGGAAGTGGAATGTGAAGGATCCACTTCCCATTCATATATATCATAAGGACACGTGGGAGTCTCATTTTCACCCCCATTTCTATAAAATTTGTCATGGAGTCATGCTACCTATCCATAAACTAGTTTACAACAAAAATTCCCCTAGGTTTTCTAAGGAAACCGAAGTAGATATCCTCCCAGTGGCCAAATGGTTTGGGGAGGAAACATTCACATATATCAGAGTATCTGGGAGAATTTCCTCACCCCATGTCCTCCCATACTATGTCCCCAATAAATTGATAGCTAGAGAGATAGCCTACTAAATAGCGAGTGAGGGTGGGCTAAGCAAAGGACTGAAGGAATAGAAAAAGGCCATTTGGCCTACATTTTCATTGTAATGTGGAGCATTTTCACTACCGAATTTTGGGCATGCATGGAAAGAAGCAAAGATAATGAAATATCTAAACTTATGTAAATTCCCAGGAAGGTAGTACGACTAAAATGGCACTACCAATGCCTTTACTACACTGGCTAAAGTGAAGGCATTCACTCATGAGGAAGATGGATTTGACGACGTCTTCCTACAAAAGGAAACATTCACAGATGTGAAGCACATGGCATCACTATTTTTTTGACTTAGAAAATCTTGAAGCCTTTCATGAATATAGAGAAACGAGATTGTTAAAGGTCCCATTGGACAAATTACATATTGAGCCAATAAAGGATCCAAATAGCAGCATAAGCCTAGAAGAGAGCTCCAAAGAAACTTCTAAAGATGATTCCGAAGCAGAGTCCCAAGAGAAGTCTACTAGAGAGTTAGATCACTCAGAGCTATAGTCACAAAATGGGGGAAGTAAAGGTAAGGAGTTAGAGAAGGATACAACCGGATCTACAGAAAAAGCAGCTGAGCAAACCTTAGTTAAAAAATAGGTTGAAATTTACTCCACCTCAACCAAGTCAACTAAATCCCAGGTGATTTATTTAGAGAAAGAATGGGAGCATTTTAATAAAAATATCCATATAGAGGAATAAGTGCCTAAGCTACAGACTCCATAACACAAAGCAACTCTAGAAATTACAGTAGACAAAACTGTATGTACTCAAGAGGTAGAGCACATTCCTGCCACGACTACCTATGAAATTGTTTTGAGAATTGAGAAGATTCCTCCTTTATATGTGTTCTATAGCCCAGCCCACAAAGTTGTCATCAAAAGGAAAATAAAGAAGAGGAAGTTGGATGCTATAGTTTCTCCTACTCCCGATAATGAATTAATGGATATTTTCTGGAAAGATTCACTAATCGACCCATCTGAGAACCTTACTAGAATGTCGTAGTTTGTAGGAGCCTATACTACAATGAGTATTGATAATGCAATAGAGGTACAAATGTTGCTAAGAGAAAAGGAAAATAAAATTATGTTGTTGGAACAATAGTTAGAGAAGGAAAAATATAACCAATAAGCGGAATTACAAATAGCTAAGCTCCAACAAGAATTCAAACAGATGCAAATAAAACATCAAGCCAACTTAGCAAAAAAAGAAGCCCAGATACAAGCAATAACAAATAAGTATAAGGAAAGTCTGAAAATTGACCACTTTATAATTGAAGCACTCAACTTTAACTCCTAGCTAATGCACCAAAATGAACTTCTATGCCAGAATATCTTGCATTTCAGTACTTATTATGAGACGAGTGACTAGTTATCAAGTCAAGTTGTTGACACGAGACTTGAATTTGATGAAGCCTTGAAAAGCGTTTCCAGCTTCATTACCTAGCCGAATTCAAAGGATGGGAGGAAGGCCAATTTTCCTAAATGGAGGAGTCACATAAATAAATTCTATTTGCAAACTGGGATTTTTGTCTTAGGCAAGTAGAAAAGGAAACAACGGCCACAACAACAGTAGAAAACAATATTATTGAAAACATTAATGAGAATTTACATAGCACCAATATGGTCGTAGATCCTGCACCAACTTTTCATCGAAATGTTAAACAACTCAAACAATAGTGGAGGCAGGCAATAGAGGAAAAAGAGGAAGCAATTAGGAAAATGAGCAGGTTAAACTGGGAAACATACTAGCAATATTTAGTTAAACCTTACAACCAATGTATGACCCTGTGATGCATAACCACTTCCACTTAGACAATGGTGCCAGCACTGACCGATGTTGTGTTCAGTGGGCAGTTGAAATCTGTAATCATTCGATCGACATAGCTCAAACTAATGATGAACATCTGCGATGTCAAAGATCAAACACAAAGGAGTTAGTCAACATGTTTTATTTCTATTTTTGTTTTGTTTTGCATAATTTGATGAAGCTCTTTTAAACCTCCTCAACTATTTTTGTAATAATATATTCTTAGGATTTATATATTAGTATTTAAACCCCTTTCATGCATTTAGAGAGGGGTCCAAAAATTTTATCAGAAACAATCTTCAGAACATGCACTTTTGTCCCTTTGAGGAAGTTTTGGTGAAATTAATGGAACATGATTTATTTTCATTTTATCTATCATATTCTATTGAAATTGCAATTTTGTACTCCTAGATGGTGTTGGATTGATTGGAAGTAGGCCGATATTGTTGAAACACATGAGCAGAAATTATTACAAATGGTACTTTTATGTTGTGATTTTGTTTTATTTATGTATTAAGCAATAATTTTTTCTTCAAATTGTTTATGTATGAAAGTTTAAATCTTGGTTAGCATTATTGCACTTTTGTATGGTGATGGTGATGACCTAAATTTTATGCTAAATATATGAGTAATTTCTTATGCGATATATATTTCACAATAATTTCGACTAACTATTTATCCGAAATGATTATTGTTAGAACAATTTCAGTTCTTATTGCAGTTGAATGATCTTTATTACCAATTTCTCTAGGACATTATTGTAGATCGCATATTTCAATTTTACTCCCGGGTGTAGTCCTAGCTAGATAATATTTAAATTAGGATATATGGATGTAATTATTAGTTTAGATTAGATTAATTTTAGCTTAAACATTTCTCTGAACTATCATATATCACCCCATCAGCACTATCATAATTTATATTGGGAAATCGATTCCATTATCCCCAGTCGAAGCCACTACACCAAACGGAAAAAAAAACTGCCAGCCAAGGTCTAGATCGGGTGGTTTTCCCCCATGTTGTAAGGAATGATTTTGAAGGCTTCAAGAGAACCTGATGATTTTTCCAGGAGAATAATTCTAATTATAGAAATTAATGAAACAATATATGAATTTCATTATAAGCTTAAGAAATATCGGAACAAAATGAAATTTATGTTTGATAGAAAGGCTAGAGAAAGATATTTTAAAGAAGGAGATTTAATATTAAGATGGGATGCCAAAAGGGAAGATAAAAGAAAACATGGAAAGTTTGATAATGTTTGGTTTGGACCTTTTAGCATTGCAGAGGTTAAAGGAAATAATACTTTTATCTTGCAAAACTTGGAAGGACAATATTCGTTATTGCATGTGACTGGGAAACATTTGAAGCATTATATCCAATACTGACTTTCCTTCATTCATTCATCATTTTTATATTAGTGGATTGTTTTATTTTATATGTAGTGTGTAATTTTTTTCAATGGAGACCCCATTAGTCTGAGGAGAAGGCACATGGATCTACGAGTTCTCTGCATCTTGTAGGAGGAAGCAGTGCCCAATTGAAGTCGATGTTGTAACATATCTAGTTTTCATAAGTTAGTCTTTTTTACAAAAGGAGGGTAAAAAAAATAGAATAAAAGAATCAAAATGCAATAAAATTTTCATGAAAAGAAACCCCATGAAAAGAAAAAAAATAATTGTATAAGCGAGAAAATTTAAATGCCACTAAAAAAGGACAATATTTGCATTAGAAATAAATTAGGGTTTTTGTGTGCAACTTGTTTAAATGCCACAACTTAATATTCTGGCTTGAATCATATAGTTTAACCATGATCAAATCATTTAATTTTTTTTTTCTCTAGATTAAAGAATAAGTTCACCAAATTGTTTAATCTTGGTTGAACATGAATTAGATAGGATAGATTAGGAATAAAATTTACCAAATATACTCAAAACTTGGTCAAATGAAAAATATATACTAGAGCAAGGTTAAAATAGAATTAGAAAAAATAAAATGGCTAGTAGATCAAATGCACCTATTCATAATTATGCTTTAATTAGGAGTTAATCATGTTTTGTAGGGTGATTAATTATATGTAATAAATTCATAAATTTTTTTTATTCCAAAGTCACAAAGCGAAAAAAATTTATTGTCTCCAAGCACTATTGAGCGGCTTGTTTTTAACGGTGTTCCTTTTCCCCGCCTAGATCAATGGCGGTGAAGTCATTTTTTACCCCCTTTCTTCATTTCATGTTAATGGAAAGGTGTGGGGGGGTTCGAAATGTATTATTCTTTTCTGCGGGCCCCTTATGATGCGTCATCCCCTCACAACTTCATAACCCACCTCCCTTCTCGCTCAAAACTTCTTAGCACTACGGCCCCGCCTTTGAAATCCGCTCATCCTTCTCACATTAACACGTCATCTCACGAACGATTATACCACCACTTCCTATGCATTCCCTCCACTAATCATATTCTCCCACATGTCCATGCTCGTTGCTACATGCCCATTACTAGGCTCTCGTTGTCCATTAATGCTGCCAAAATCCTGTTTGGTAACAATTTAATCTTAATGGTAATTTATTTTCAGTTATAAATAAACCCTTTATTTCTTTCACGTGATTCCCCTAACTTTATTGCCACTGTTTGAATTACAGGTTTTAAATCTCAGCTCTGGTAAAACTATGTTAGCGACTGTGCTTACTTTTTCAAGCAGATACTAGACTCACAAGTTCCTACAGAGACTATGCTCTGTTTTGGTATCTATCCTATCAACATCATGTTACTTTTCCTCTTTTTTTTATCATAATATGGAACCAAAGAGAAAATACCATCCCTCTGGCAACAAAACCCCAACTTAGGAAAATCCTAAAACTTCTGATACACTAGACCTTGACCATATCCCCTTAGTGGACCAGTTCTTTAGAATCACTGATACGTAGTGTGAATTCAGTTTGTTCTAATTATGCCATTGGCTAAAACAAACTTACCAGGATTGAGAGGATGAGATTAATCTATGGGAATCCCTCTTGCCTATGTTTATGTTTCCTCAAACCTACTTATTCCCTAATTTGGTCATGTGGTATCAGGATAGGTATAATCCCCTCCAAAGAATGTTGTGGCCCATAATGGAGACATTTTGATCTCTATTACACCTGAAACCATAAAAAAAATGTTGTTAATTCTTGAGAATGACTCCCTTAGCCATTTCTCTGTTGTTGTCCTCATAGATTTATATCATAAACTCAATTTCCACCAAAGAACTCAAATTTTCGAAATATTTCTTCTAGAAGATGTTGAGCTCCCCAAAAATAATCCCCCATATCCAACATCTATGTCCCTAGAGAGAGCCAAACAAATCGTATCCCTAGTTTCTTACTTGTTAGGTTACCAGACAGACCAATGGGTAGATGAACATATTCTAGGTTATCTGTCTATCTTCTCCAAAGAGTACAAGCCAACATTCATGTATAATAACAATCAATTTTTGGCTGAAAATATGCATGAACAAATAATGAATGTCACTACTGAGGGTATGTTAAAATACTCTTCTGTATTGGTTCATATGTTCCTTTTTCAACACAGAGACATGATGCCAATAATTTTACATACGAAGGATGATCAACAAATCAATCAATTAGTTACACAATGGACCTCATTCGTCAGAAGAAACTCAACTAAGTTTAAATTTAAATAATTTATTGATTATTTCATTCATTCAGTTGCACAACATCTTAATAGCCAGAGTCAACATAGAATTAGCTCGGAGATAAAAAAGGTCTTGTACCCGTTAGGTCCCTATACTACCTGTGTAACCCCTTATTGTTATTAATATAGCCCCCTTATTATATTGTTCCACCCATGTAGTCCCCATATTGTTATTAATGTGCCCTATAGAACCCCACTATTGTTATTATCGTGCCCTTACATTATTATTCTTATGTCGGCTCTGATTATATTATGACCCCTTAGACTCCTATATAAAGAAAGGAGGTCTTGTCATTTGCATAATCTAGGAATTGTTCATTTGTCTAATGTAAAGGAGGTTTCCCCCTCGAAGAGGTTTATTTCTAAGGCGTTGATCTATCTTTTCTATCTTTTTGTGAGCTGGCTTCATAACAATACCTGAGTGACCAAGCCAAAACTGGAGACTGGTATTTGTACCATAATTATATGGAGATAAGTGTATATTATTGTGAGCTCACTAG
>APFE031339041.1:0-14477 GCA_000404065.3 Pinus taeda | reverse complement strand
TTCGTTTAACCAATGAACAAATTTTTCATCTTATTTGGCCTCAAAACGAGGCATACGGGCAGGTATACGGGCTGAAAAGTTAGGACAAGTACGATTGATTAGAACATTTGATAGTTTCATGAACTTAGTTTCATGAACTAATGCTATGTTTGCATTAGAATTAAACCCCTAACATTTAATGTTAAATATACTTATGGCCTATAATATGTCAAACCATGGCTGCTACCCTGTCATGTCAAATAATCCTTCCCGTGTCAAAGTTGCCTGCCGTGTCAAACAATCCTTGTGCTCCCGTGTCAACATTGTAATTTGCATGAGCAATGTTACTATCAAAGTAAGGAAGGAGGATGGTATAACTAGCAGCCCTTATGATACCTATGTGTGTTGAATATGAGCCATGATACCTGTGTGTGTTGAATATGAGCCATGACCACGAGGCTCTATGCAAAAGCCGAAGTAGAGGAATCTGCTGCTATTGGAGTTGCACCTGCCATTATATTTCAATGCATACATATTTCAATCATGCCGTGTGTTCTTTAAGCTCTATCAATAAAAATTGGTGTATCTCTCTCGTTCAATCGAACTGTTTTACTTTCAGTTTCAGTTTTATCAGTCAAATCAATGCATACATATTTCAATCATGTTGTGTGTTCTTAAGCTCTATCGATATCTTGTCCATTTTGCATAAAAAAAATAAAGTGCTGTGCTTGTTTTTCTGTTATTTTAGAATGTTTATGATACCTGTGTGTGTTGAATATGAGCTCATTGGCTCGCGCCACATAGCTCTCGGCGGTGGCTTCCTGCCCGCTCCACCCTGCAAGAAGTAACCGACGAACGAAAACGGTGTAACAGAGAGCATCCGCCATTCCTGAGTGCTCAGAACCAGAAGCTGTGCGCTCGAAGAGGAAGTCTGTGGCGACACAACATATTTTTTTTAGGCGGTCAATAGCATAATTTTGCAAAAAAGTGGATTTATTTTTAGGCATATTGCTTCAAAGCTCGAAATATTTGTATAGCAACTTCTTCCAGATACGCCATATGATTTAGTGTAGACAAAAAACAGCATGCATGATACTGGGATTGATTTAGATTCGATTAGCATGATACTGGGATTGATTTAGATTCGATTAGCATGATACTAGACTACATTTGTGAGGTCGATTTAGATTTCATTTCCCAGAACTCCATGCAAAATGATATAAATTTGCAGAATATTTAGAAGGGGAACAGAGCATTAAACAAGAACATTTTGAAACGTACCGCTGGAAGCCGTGGCCTGGAAGTCGAATTGGGGACTTAATAAATCGCTGCTGCTTCTTCTTCTCGACTGCTGTTGCGACCCATTTTTCTAGTGGGTTACAGCTGCTGCTTGCCGCATACCTTGGCTTCCTGTGAATATTCAAATATGTGGTTCGATTCACCACATTGAGCCAACGATTCCACTAAGCCAGAAGTCAAACAAAGGCATTCTTTCTAGCTACCCATAGAATCGACCGCTCCGGAAACTCTATGCTGCTCCTGCGTCAATGGTTCAATTCGTCCGAATGTGGTTCTCATTCGTTTTCTCCACCATCCCTGTGGCCATTTCTCTGTCGGCACTCCATTTCCACACTCGGCACAGAAGCCGCCCTCTTCCATTTTGAATCTGCGGTTCGATTCACCACATTGAGCATCGATTCAACTCCAGGAGTGGAACAAGGCCATACTTTCGAGTTATGGGGAGAATTTACTCTGCTGAAATTCTATGCCCGCTACAGCATCGACGGTTCGATTCCTCGGGACGTGGTCTCTCAATTGTTTGCTCCACCATCCCCGCGGCCATTTCTCTGTCAGCACTCCATCTCCAAGCTCAGCATAGAAATCTGCTTTCCGTTCGAATTTGCAGTTCGATTCATCACATTACGCCATCGATTCCACTCAGCGAGAAGCCGAAGAAGGCCATATTTTCAAGCTGTGGAGAGAATCAACCTCTCCCAAAACCAACCCAGCCAGCCCTTTGTGGCTCGATCCAGACGCCTTCTCAGTGAATTCACCCTCCATGCATCGACCAACAAGCGACTAATCCCTGCATGCACTGAGACTCTGTTTCTAAGGCATTCCACTTGCAAGAGATCACGCAGCCCCCTTTCAGCGGTTATGGGTTGCCATCCGCCATGGGGTAGAACTGAACTGAGAGATGGTTGTTCTCTAGATGCCTCCACTGGAAGCATTCAGAGAGCCACCTGTAGTCCATGCAAGTAGGCTCTCATACGTGCCACATTGTACATGATCAATGACACATTCACTCTATGTCACGCGTTTGAATTTGCATAAAACATTGCTTGGTTTTGGGTTACAAAAATGAGCATTGCATCAAAGAAACCAAGAACAATGATTAATATGGTCAAAAGACAACGACTGCATCAGAGAAACCAAAAACGACAATTAATTTTCGACATCCAAAAAAGAAACAGAGATTTAAGGCGTGGCATCATGGGGGAGAACTAGTAATTGGAATCGGAGCGTGGGTCATCATGCTCCAGCCTACACGTGTAATGCATGCAGTTAAACTTTCGATGATCTGTTTCTGAATAATAAAAGCTTCTCCATGGATTATTTTATAAGATGCCCGAAGATTGCACTACCTCTCTAAAGTTGCCACTAACAACGCGGGGTCGGGCCCATTCTGATCAGTGTTCCCTGTTTTCTGGTGCTGGCAACACTTGCATCCTCCACAAGGAACAGTTGTATCAAAAAGAAGGTACAGTTTCAGACATGGCAGGTTCATTCCCTTAATCTCATGCTAACAAAATTGCTATTCTATTTTTTAATTTCTATTCCCAGTTTCCATGTCAAACTGTAAACCAACATTATAATCTAAAAGTTAGTGATACAGAAAAACCCATATGATCTGGAATTCTGAGAAGTCTAAGAGCCCGTCGGAGTTCAAATCGTATGTGTTTATCATTTTTTGGCACTCGTCCAATTCTTCGCCCTCTGTGAATCCCAAATTACACAGCACCTGTTGAAGTTCCATGGAGGATATGAACCCGTCGTTGTTCATATCATAGACCTTGAAAGCTTCCATTAGATCGTCACACCCATTGCCATTGCTTACTCCATCTTCTGATCTATTGTCCAGAATAGACTGACACAGGACAACAAATTCATCAAATGTCAAGCCAACAAATTCATCGTCCGTCTGAGATTTTGGAATCACAAGATATTTCAAATCGTCTTCTGAAATATCTATTCCGAGCCTTTTCAAGTAGCGATTCATTTCATTTACAGTCAGCCTCCTGTCCCCATTTTCATCAGCCAAATCGTAGAGTTTGCAAATTTCATCAGTATCTATACAGAGTGCCATTTATATTTGCAAAAATATTAGTGCAATGCCAATAGATGGTAACTACAATTCTGAACTTTCAGAAATTCAGCGATGCGAGGATAGAAAACATATGAAAACAAAATCATAGATACAGAACAAGATTTTCAGAAGGCTAGCAATGCATAAAAGCTACGATGCCTGCGACATGTGTACACATGGCTTGCATGCGATGCACGTGTCTATCATGTCATAGCCCCATAGGCGTTGTACGTCTTCAGAGCTGAATGTATTCAGTGATTATGTATCAACTTGTTTTACTCGGCGACTGCTCTAATTTTTAGAATTAAAATTAAATATATCATAATATTATAGAAACAATGATTAAATTTGATTTTAATTTGTACTGACAAATAACCTAAAGTTAAAAAAAGTCCATGAGTGCTAATACCAAACTCAAGTGTTGACCTTATGACAGGACACTCGAACTTCCCCCAACGAATAAAGCTATAATCGGGTGAAGTTTACGTCTTCAGAGCTGAATATGTATTGAACTTGTTTTACTCGGTGACTGCGAAAGATACGCAATATATGATGGTCCATTTATATATCAAATGACAGAACTTCTAATGTGGACCTAACATTTGTAAGTTCGATAATTGAATTACGACATAAGTTTCAAAGCAAGAAAAAATTGCATGCCTCTCTTTCAGAATTCGAAACCAGTTGGTTATTGCATTTCGTGCAAGGAACCTATACCATATCCATAATGGCTATCCCGCCTCTCATGCTGATAGTGGGCCAATGAATGAGGTAAGCTGCACCTGTCACTGTATATTCAGGCGGAACTGAAACGCCCCTCGATCTACATCTCGATCTGCCACTGATGGTAATGAAACTACGGGTGAGACTGAAGGATCTAAAGCTAGGGACTTCGCTACTGAAATTGCCAGCTATGGAACTGCAAGGGATGCCACCTACGCTCTTGCCCAAGTGAAACTTGAATAAAAACCATGCACAGGATCTGCTACTACTATGCTGATAGCTATGTGGCTCTCAAACCACGGAATACAGGGGAGGCAAAGATGGCTTCCTGGCTGCTGGTACACCTCCTAGTCCTGCCTCTGCTACTGAAACTGCTACGGGTGCTGCTTCAAAAGAATCTACTGACTGGTGCTGTAGGATACGCTGTGGGCTGGGGCAGGGACTAGCTGCCCCGCAGCCCATCTTGTTCATGTAGCATTCATATTAACCCACAATGTTATCTATTGGATCATGTGTGTTTACCTTCCATGCCATCCCAGATCTAGTTATCCCAACATTCTTATAGTGCACACTCTTTTTTTATTTCGGGCTTTAGTTCCTAGGTTGACGTAAAGAGCCACATCAACTACCAACTCACCGCTCACCCAAATCAAACGCTTCACTGGTCACTCCCAAGAAACTATCATATTGATGTGGAAAATCGAAAAGCGCACCCAAAATTCAATTTTTCGTACCTACCAACTTTCATGCATTTAACTCTCACATGTGAAGTTAAATGATTCTATGGATGATTTTAGTTATATTTTTTTTTGTGTTTTATCATGTTTAGTTGGTGAATGACTTTTTGACCCTAGTTTTCCTCTGTAACAATATAACATCTTTGCAAGCTATGTTAAAATTGTTGAGATGGTGAAAGCAAAGAAGAAGTTGGTCTAGCCACCAATATGGCTATACTTGGAAGTAATTAATGAGAATTTTCTCAATTCTGTCCTCTTTTCTGATATAGTGTGCCTCTTTTCTGATATAGTGCGCATGACATACTATAGAATTTCGTCCTAGAATGCAATGTATAATTTACTGGAAGAAGAATTACCAACAAAATATTATTCAAAACCAACAATAGAAGCTATAGAGAAGGGTGGAAACAAAACTTCCAAGATGACAAATCAATATGCCTCAAAATGTCATCTGCACATAATTATTTCTCACCCGAGACTTCTTTCCTACACTGATATGATTTGTCTGGTAGTTGAGAACATGGATATCATGGAGAGGAAATTCGTCACTTGACAAGGAATAATCATTGGCTCATTCAAGCCAAAACACCTCCACGGTATGTATCATTTGTCCGAGCCACAACTTATGTAAAATTCCTAGTTCGTTGATAGTTTTATGAAAGAGGAATGTAACCGTATGGAGAAATAGCTCCCTGGTTTCATTATAGAATGGAGGAGAGACCTTAACAACCATAAAGATGAATCATCCCATCAATATTCCATACATTCCTTAAATCCTCCTTTTGTTATGTGAGGAGAGACCTTAACAACCATAAAGATGAATCATCCCATAAATATTCCATACATTCCTTAAATCCTCCTTTTTGTTATGTAGCCTGTTATCACTCCTCAATGTCCCAAGGCTGAGAAAGGAAGCCAAGGCAGTAACCTCAAACCAATCTTTAGATTTGGAAGCTAGCCCTACTAGATTAGAGAGGGATCTCTCAAAGGTCTCAGAACGAATGACGTGACTGGAGAATGATTTTAGATGTTAGGCTAGATATTAAGCTCAATGGTGTTTGATTTTATGGTTTTGCTGGTTGAAGCTCATAGATCTAGGAACTAGGCGAAGGTTTCTAATGATCAATTGCAGAGATATAATGGGGAAAGGTAGGGATGATCAGTGACATAAATAGTTTGTTGTGGTGGTGTAACAATGAAAAGGTAGAGGATCAGAATGAGCATGTAACCATGAATTCGTTCATCAAGAAGAAAAAAACCTAGCATGAAAATCTCAACAAAACATAGCATATAACTTATGGATTGTGTTTAAAACTCATGAGATGATCACAAGAAAGCATAGAGATGGTAGGAAAAAGAAATATAAGAAAAACACTATCACACAAGAATCCCAAGATAATAATTACAACTGCCTGTTATATTACTGCAAAATGTACACTAGCTCAAAGCTATGATTCACAAACATCTAACCTTCAATACTTCGAAATAAGAAGTATTTATACAATTATTTACAAAAATAAATATCTTGAAACATAATTCAAGATTTGTTAAAAAAATAGATCAATACTGCTATTAATATCAGTCAGATGAATTCTGGTGCTGTTATGGGCATTCTGGTGGTAACTGAGCCTCAAATACACATTGTTGTTAGTCCTCCTAGTTGATGAACTGTGCTGCTATCCCTGTTTTTTTGCATTCTGTTTGAGCAGAGGTGAAATGGGAATGCCTAAAAAATATCCTTGTTGTCCTATGAGCGGAGGCGAAATGGATGATTTGGTGCTCTATGAATGGAGGCCATAATCATTCAGTTAGGAAAATTACATGAAAAACAACGAGAAATCGTGGCCGAGGGCATGAAAACATTAATTGATATTGACCATCCAGAAGAATTATGAACCGTTGATCTAGGCTATCTTATCCGGGCCTATTAAATTTGGTCCGTTGATCCAGGCCATTGAATCTGGGCCATTGAAATGTCGCAATCGCAACAGGGGATGGGCCTTTACACTGCTTTTTTAGGTCTTGCAATGAGGACAGACTTGGAATTAAAAAAACCGCAATATATATAAAATATCGCATCCAAAGGAATCTCGCACATCACCATCGGGGAGTGGGAAGGGGTTTGGTGGATGAGGAACTTGTGATTGTGCAATTTCCGATTGCGATATCGCAATCGATGGATCAAGTCCCATTGCAATTGGCAACCAGAGGAAGGTACGATATGTGATATCGACAGACGGGGAAGAAACGTTGCAATATCAACAGAGGGGAAGGAATGTTGTAATATCATAATCCATGGGCGGGACGATATCACAATTGGCGGGGGAGGAGTTTCTACGATATCGGCAGGCTGGAGAATCTAGGATATGCGAAATCGCAATCGCAATCGAGAATGGGGAGACGAGTGCAGCCATTGTATTGATTCAGGAGATTGCGTCGATAACGATACACTTTGTGGGTTTTCTCCCTTTAAAATGAACTTCAACAGTTTTAAATGGAATGCGGCTAGAGTTAAATGGAATGTGGCTAGAGTTTATATCAAATGGAGTTTGGCTATATTTTGAGAATGAGTTTTTTCCAAGGGAAAAAATGGGTTTTGGGCTAGGATTTAAGGATTTTCTCAAGGAAAAAGGGATTTTTGATGGAATGAGGGGATTTATCAAGGAAGTTTGAGGGAGGTATATGGAGTATGAATGAGGATGTTGAAACAAGCTAAAATCTCCTTGAACATTTTTCCCTTAATTACTACTCCCATGATGCCGACCTACGTGATGTCATGACTTGACCCTAATAATGACACCTAATGGATTATGAAACTGATGATATGGAATTTTAAACCTTGCAATATGACCGACCATGAGATGATGACAGAGATGGTGATCAAGACACTTTACTAATGACTCATCAAAATGAGTGATGACACAACCAAAATTGAAACTTGACCATTAAATGTAGGGATTAGTAACATGCTTAGACATACTAACCAGTGACCAAATTTTTATTTGAAAAACCTATAGAAACTATAAAAATTTGACCTAGGACCCTAACAAAAATATTGTAAAAGTACATTTGATCACTGGTGATTGACAGGACTGACATACACTAACATAGCCTATATGTTATGGAAGTTGTTTTCTTATTAGAATGTCTTGTAGTTTCCATTATACTGAGTCCCTCTTATCTATAGGGTTGTTAATGGGTTACATCTTCAATTAGGCCCAAATCTAATATGGCAATCTTGCTAAGCATATTCTTTCTTTCCACACCAAACATACATCCATCAATAATCACACTTTTTATATGTCGACCTTCAAAATGGGTGCCATATATTTATCCTTGGATTTTCTAGCTGTGGGATGGAAATGGACATGTGTTGATCTTCTTCCCATCCAGATTTATCATAGTAAATTTTGGGAAGAGAATTATTTTGACCATTTTTTTATCGAACTTGTCATATTATTATGATTCCCATTTATTGAGCCATTTTCAGTTTACAAGCCTCCAAAAATGTCTATAGCCACTATGGACTGTCCATTAAAAATTTAGGATTGGTAAGCAAATGAAATTTTCACTTACATTAGGCTTTGGGGAAGTAATGGTAGGCCACATGTTTTACCTCTTTTTGTTCTCGATAAGCTCTTATGTAGAGATTTTTCCAATCAAATAGTTGGAACATAGATAGCCCTTGAATTAAAAAAGGACTCCAAGAAACTGTGATTTGAATTCCCCTTGCAAATCAATAATTTACTCTACAAAATTACATTCATTCTGAAAAAGAACTGAAACCTTTATATGAGCTAAAATTGGATACTATTCCTGCAAAGTCGCATGATCCTACCACATTTGTTGAAAATTTAACTATTGATGCAAATGTTAGGAAATATGTTCATGAGACAAATCACTATGATGAACTATTATATGGAGTTTCTTCTTATTTATCTATCTTCAATAAAGCTAAACAATTGGCCCCAGATAATTATCAACATTTTCTAGTTTACAATGATATAGGAAGGTCTAATTTTCCACTAAATTTGCTAAAATTGTTAGAAGGAGAAGGAATATAAAAAAAGGTTGCCTGTTCTTCAACACGACAAGTCACTTCTCAAGTACCCACCCTTGATAAGGTTTCTTCTATGGATCTCGGGAACAAAGTACTTAAGAAAATCTAGTGCTTAACAATATTGTCAAAAATTGGCAATCATTTGTAGATATTATTTTAGAGCCAATTAAACCAGTAGGAGAGACAACAATTCCTGAAACAAGTGCTATGTCTTCCTTTGGAAAATAAGCAATTGATGTCTCACCTAATTTCTTAAAGACTACTCTTGCAATATCATGTGTTATTTCTAAAATGCCTATCATTTCTCGACCTAGTATGTAGACAATTCTTGCATATCCAAATGTTATTATTCAGTTGAACATCAAAGAAATACCACCCATAGATGTATTCTATAGTCCAAAGCACAAGGCCATTCTAAAAAGAGTAGGAAGAAGAGAAAGGTCACTGAGAAACAGGTTTCAACAACGATTATTTCTTTACCAACAACCTCCTTCCAGAGAGTTTGGGAAGGCACAAAAACAACACCAAACGAGGAACTTGAGGAGTTGACTCAATATGCATGGGAATATGCTTATTCCAATGTAGACAAAGCAACCAAATTCAAAGAATTTATTAGGTGTAAATTTGAAAGAATACATCAACTAGAGCAACACTCCTCACAGGCTCAAGCACAAGTGAAAGCTCAAGTTTCTTTGGTTAGAAGCCAATATGAGTATGAAATTAAGAAAAGGGATGAAAAGATAGGTGAATAAAATTAAAAGATAAAGCAGACTAAGGAAAATGCTTTATATTTTGTTAAATTTAAGCATGAACCTCATAAGTTAGACCAACGACTTCCACATGAGCAACAAATTAATCACAATTCAGTCTCAGGAAAAAGTAGTCAACACTTTTCTTGGTGATGTTATTGATATTGAAAGACAATAATATGAAACCAAGTGCAAGCTCAATAATATTTTGCAATGGCAGGAAGATCCTAAAAGTTCCTTTTTGAACCTGCCTAGGATTAATGAAATCCAAAAGTCTAAAGTGACTCTTGTTTGGAAAGATAATATACAGTTGATTAAGAAATTCAAGTAAAATATGTTGAAATACTTTCTAATTTTGTTGTTCAATCCATCATTAAATTACTTAAGGAAGCAAAAATATTATCGAGTGATTTAGAAGAGACACTCCTGGAGGTAGAAATAAAAGAAAAATGGAAAAATGATAGGGTGAAGTTTCATGAAAAGATTAAACAATTGACAAAAGTAAATTTCGAGCTCACCTGTGAATTCTTCATCAAACCACATGGTTACATTCAAGTAACCAAAGTCATCATTGAACATGCAACTTAGTTACTATTATCCTTGCAAGGTCAAGTATTCAGCTGTCAAGTGAGAATTAGACCTCACTCTCCTCTCGAGATGACACATCTTCTAGAAGTCTATCAACAATGGCAAGCACCCACTAGCTCTTCATCAATAGTTATCCTTTTGAGTTGAATATTTCATTTCAGATTATAACATAGTGTCTATTTTAATCTAGTTTGTTCTTACTTTAATTAAGAGAATATTAGAGATGTAACTATTCTCTCTTTTTGTTTGAAAAACTATTTAAACCACTCTTGGGCTCATAATTAAGGGTTTTGAAATTTTGCATGAAAAGCTTTGTTACATCTTTATACTTTTTTATTTCTTTAATATAATCTCTGAACCATTTGTGAGCTCCATGTTCCAAATGAGTAAGACAGAATTGGTATTTTTATCAGTCTTGTTTTCTTTTAATTTATAATTGGAATATTTTCTCATGTATTGTTACTATTGCTTATGATTGATTGATCAAAATAGTGTCACTTTTGATATATTGTTGTTTGTCAATTAAGAGTGTAATTAAAACAAAATCATATGTGAATGGTCTTATGAATTAATTGAATTAGCTATTTAATTGAATTAATTAATTCATCTTTAGATTGCTTTTAATTAACAATATAAATTGAAGATCTATATTTTAAGGTATAAGTTCTGTTTCTTTTTCACATATGTATATCAACACTTGGGTTAATTAGGATATGATATAATTTAGTTTATTGTTTTCATTAAAGTCTTATCAATCTATTTCCATCATTTCCCTTTAGCCTTTACATCCTCCAAGTCTCCATCCATTGGAGCAGCTCCCATATGGGTAATTGGACCCAATTTAAAACCAGTCAGAACCACCAGCCTAAACGAAAAAGTGTCTAATTTGGGGCTCTTACCAGGTGCTTTCGCAAATGTAGATGAGGTCATTTCATACCATCAACACATAGTTTTTGTTTTGTTTACTAAGTGGTGTAAGTCCTAAGATGACTGCATGTTCAACCTCTGGTTTGATAAATTGCGACCCAAAGGCATCTAAACCATCAAAATCACTTGAGGATCAAACCCGGCCTAGGCCAAACTAACCCTTAACATCACATAGTGCCTTAACAATACACCCATCACCATATATTATATGTCCCATGGGCATCAATGGCATAGTTTTGGAGTTGTAGTTTGTGCTTTAGAAACTAGTACGGAAGAGATGTTGTAGTGACCATAAATGGGAGTAAAAATTCAAATATCACCCCAATATAAAAGAGATAACAGAAAATCATGTAAAATAGGTATAGTTGTCGTTTTTATTTCATTTAGATGTTTATCAAGACTTGAACCCATGCATCTGGGAAAAAAATTGTTCACCAAACCACTCCAACTAAGATGCTACAACTTTCAAAACATATAAGTAAAAACATATAAAATTAAATTTATATATGGTCACTAAATCACACTCATTTACATAAACTACAACATCTCCTCCACATTGGGATCTCTATTACTTTTAACCTTTTATTATTTTTTACTTTAGCCAACATGTAAATGTTTACAAAAAAACATTTACACCACTACAACATCACCCCCATACTGGGTTGTAGAGTGCGTCTTAGAAAAAATAAATTATATAAGTGTTATCAGGGCTTTAATAAAATTAAAATTAAAAATATTCTTATATAGAGATGTGAAATTTATATAAATATGTAACAACCCTGGTGAAATTTCCATGTAAAAATATATATATATGGCCACCGTGATGGGACACATATTCCAAGATGAATGGTGGGGGAAACATCCTAATGGGTGTTGATTAGGTTTATTATGGTTTAGGAAATTGGCAAAGGCAATGGCTAAGGCTTTGGAAAGGAAAAATGGCATTTTTGACACTTTTATTTATGAAAATAATGGAAATTATGATAAAATGAAGGTGAAAGGTCACATGTTGCACATGAGGAGTAAAATGAAGGAAAATAATGGAAAATGAAGAAAGTAGAGGCCTCATTAATAAAAAGGCTTTTGAGGAACAATTGGCAAGCTCTTAGTCGGTGTAAGCTCTTGTCTCAAGCTTGGTTAGTGTAAGCTTTTGAGAGGTTTTGGTGGAGCTCTCTTCTATTCTCTCTCTCTCTCTCTCTATCATATTCTTGGAGACTTAAGAGTTTTCTTGGAGCACTCTTGGAGGGTGTGGCACACTTGGATTATTGGATCAAGAAGAAAAAGGAAGAGCAGAAAAGTGCAAGAAGGCATCGGGATTAGCGGCTACATAAAATTTGCTTGCAGGTACCGAGTTGCATGTATGATTTCTTCACTAGTTTTGGCATGCATGGCACATGCATGTGGATTCTTGGTCATGATTTGTTAGTGAAATGGAGGATTGCCTGGATTAACATTGGATTGCCTAGCCTCACCATATCTTGGAAAGCCATAGAGATTATGGGTTCATTTGATTGTTTGTTTTTGGTTGGTTTTCATGTTTCCTCTAGCTTGGGTTGAGTTATTAGTTCTTGGAGCCTTAGTTGGTCAAACGCCCAAGAAGTCTTGTAACGACTTGGGTTGAGTTATTATTCCTGGAGCCTTGGTTGGACAAACATTATGAAAGCCCTGTAACATCTTGGGTTGAGTTACTAGTCCCGTAGCCTTGGTTGGAAAAACACTTTGGAGCCGTTGGTGGGTTGAGTTACTAGTCTTGGCTTGGTTGGACAAACGCTTTGGAACTCGATAACAACGGTGGGTTGAGTTACTAGTCCTATTGGAAGTAATGCTTCCATGTCATGTGTAGTTGTCACTATGAGTCCCTAGGTGTCAGTCTAGAAGCCGTTGATTCCTATGGTATGAGTTGGAGTCGACTCATGTCTGAGTCATAATTTGTTATAGTCAGTGATCAAATTCTTATATATGTAAATGTCTTATGTGATCATTATTCCTGGAGCCTTGGGATAAAGTGACTGTAAATCCATCTAGTTGAAGTCATTCTCTACAAATGTTGCATGGTTTACTTTCCATGAGAGACTTTGCATTTACATTTAATATTAGTATGTCTATATCTGGTTCCTCATTTTAGAGAATCCCCCATATGAGTTTGATTTTACGTTCAAAATTTTTCCCTTTTCAACTATATCATAATCATTCTTTAACTTACTTTATAAATGATTGGTACATCCAAATCATTATCAAACCCAAGAATGAGAACTTGATCCAAATGAGGAATTCAGATTTTGGTATGTTTATTGGGATTGCTTCTGGATAACCTTGAAATATAATTTTTCATGTAGGAAACCTTTAATTTAGATTATGTATGATTGATGCTCCGAAATGATTTTCAAACCCAAGAACGAGAACTTAATCCAGATGGGGAATCTGGATTGTGGTCTATTTGTTGGGATTGTTTCTAGATAACTTTGAAATATTTTGTTTCATGTAAGAAATATTTAGATTCTCTGATGCTGTAATATTAAATCATATTCCCAACATCAAGTTCATGCATTTCAACAGTTGCTTTATCCTTCTAGTGTTATCATTGAGGTTTTGTAAATTTAGGAGATGTCATTCATCTTGGTTATTATTATAGTGAAATTTATGTCTAGACTTTCCTAACGGGTAATGCATACTCCTTAATCTTTGTTCCTGTATGATATATTTTGTATGAATAATGCTTTGAACTTTGAAGTCTATCTTATATCAGCTCAATTAGAAGCATCATATGAACAAATTCTATGTAGTGACAAAACATTCTACTAATACTCCTAAGAGTTACTAACATGCCAATGTTGGCCTCATTAAGAATACAAATTGTTCATTTTTTAGAGTGGTTAAAGCTAACTCTTCATATTCGTTTCTGCATGCTTATCCTGACAAGATTCTTACTAGTAGAAGATATAATATCCCCACACTGAGACAGAGAAATTATAAGTTGGGTTAAAAGAAATCGAATTTGCTAATTTTGTCTCCGCTATCAATTGAGGATGGAAAACAAAATCCTACAAAACACTCAGATTCCAACTATAGGAGGACATTGTGCAAACTGCAATATTGTTGACCCATATGCATTCTGGCTTTAATTTACAGAGTTTTTGTATTTTTCCCTTTTGTTTTGTAGTTACTTAGAGAAACAAAGTTCTTAATCTTTTGTATGCTTTCACAATGTTTTAAATTGTTGAATTGGTTTTCAGTATTAAGTGCGTCCTTGATTTTTACTCTAGATGTTGCAGGTGACACTTTCACTGTCAATCTTACTCTTTCCTATACCACTACCTTATTGTATTTCCTTTGCAACATTTGGTGCA
>APFE031339028.1:0-17419 GCA_000404065.3 Pinus taeda | reverse complement strand
CCTCCCTTCAAACTACCAAAGTATGTTCCTATGAGATTGTTTGCCTTGGAATATCATACGCAAATGTTAAACTCTGATCAGACTCATTTCACCAAGGCCAAGAAGAAAGCACAATTGAGAATTAAATATCACTTAGGCCCATTTGTCTGTAACAATAGAGAAGCAGGCAAAAGAGCAGAAGAAATCCTAGAAAAATGAGATTAAAGAAAAGCTTTGCTTGGAGATATGATCCAAAAAGTTTCATTTGTGATAGGAGAATGAAACATAAGCTGTCACCATATATCCATCACAAAATCCCAAAAATATAGTAGTATGCAAATATGGATGAATGGAGGGAAGGAACTCTAGTTGAGATGGATAGTGATCAAGTTGATGTAGAGAATGTGATGAAAGACCTAGAAAAGAGACTTGACCTAGACTCTTGTGAACAAGTACCAATTGGATCTACTCAAAAGCCATCCTCAGAGCCTAGTGCCTCTATAATAGAGACTTATCAAAGGCACACACAGGAAACTAGTGCACCCCCAATAGAACCACCATAAAAAAAGGAACAGGGAACAAGTACTCTAGCATCAGAACAACTAGAGATGTTATAGAAGCTTGAAATTTTTGAAGAACATGATTCACCACAGCCCCATCTAGCTCAGGTTAATATGGGAAACCACCCATTTTGCAGACTCCTCTAAATGAGGAAAAGAGCTTAAAAAGAGACAGGGAAGTAGGTACCCCTGCCAGTGGTCCTTCAAACCAGCCTGGTGCTAAGGTGCACAATCTAAATCCATATTCAGAGGAAGAATTCTTTGAGGAAACAACAGGGAGTTTGAGGAAAGAAGGTGGAGACAATCTACATACATTCCCAACAAGTGGGATACCTAATTCATAAAGACAAGAGCTTGAAAGACATCAAAGTATCGAAGTTTCATCTTTCAGATATTTATCTGACAAGACCATAGATATAAAAGGAAAATTCAAGGAGATAAAGGCCAAGAATGAGTGGCTGAAGGTCCAAGCCTACACTCAATAATTGAAGGTGGCCCCTACAAATCAAACCAGGTTGATGTCAGCTTATGAAATCAAAGAAGGGCAGATGAGCTTTCTAAAGCCCACAGTACAACAACCTAAGTCACTTGCAGACTACCTCAAGATTGATTTTGAGGTGTTAGCCAAATATATCCACCCCATAGATCAGATAGAATTGCATAAGAAAACAGGGGAGATGGTTTATTCTACACTGACAAGCAAGGCCATGATGGCACATAGGTTTCAAAATTCATTGGAGAACACTACTACCCAATTGCAACTAGAAAAGGCCTCGTCACAAGCGAAGGACAACATAATCAAAACATTGGAGGATTTGATTATAGAGTTGGGTCATAACCCAAAGGATATCAAAGCTACAGAGAGCCTAATAAAGAAAAAGAATGAATATATAGCTGCACTAAGGAAGCAGTTGAAATTTCCACCACTCAGGCACCCACAGACTGCTAAAGTGATTGAGAAAAAGAACGAAGAAGGGCTTATGGACCTGGTCCTTAAGCTAAATAATAAACTAAAAGAGATAGAGCAAGAATTAGAGAAAACACTACAAAACAGACAGAGTGAGTTTACCTCTCGGCCTCAAAATGTAATGCCAGTGGTTTCCACAACAGTCCCTTCTACATTGGCAACTGCTCTAGCACCAAATGTCCCTTTGGCAACAGTTGAAACTATAGAAGAAACAGGTACAGGTACATCACAGGTTGGAAACTCAAATTAGAGCATAGATGAGTTGATCAAGTCCATGCAGGAAATGAAGCTCCAAGTCTCTGAACTGCAAAAGGTGAAAGAGAAATTCATTACTTTAGAGCAAAATTATGATGTGTCAAAATTCAATTTTGCCGAAGAGGTGAGAAAAAACAAAGGCTTGACTCAACAGGTTAAAACACTGGAAAAAGATCTTACATTTGAAAAACCTTTGACTGATATCAAAAAGATCTTATGAAGCAATATCATAAATTCAATCAATGATATTTGGTCATCCATTCAAATAATTTTTGAACAAATTGACTTAGTGAAAGTTGCTCTTCAAGGGATTGAAAAAACCAAGGAAGAGCTAGGAGGGAAGCCTGAAGAAGCTATCAGATTAATAAACTTTCTAAACAACATAAACATGTATTAGTTGGAATAGCTAAACATTGAGGATAGAACAAGTACCATCCTCGAAATAAAGAATTTATTGACCAAAAGGAGTTTAATGCAAGGCCTAGAACACAAATGTCAAAATATGCAGGAAGACATAGATGAATTTATGGGAAAATTTGGTATCTTACAAAGTAAAGGACTTCCAAGTCCTTTAGTCATCAATGACAAGTTAATGAGGCAAGATGATTATGCCAACAAATTATATCAAGAAGCTAATAGTCAAGCCATTTTATCTGCCAGTTCATCTGCACCCAAGGCATTACCCACAGGGAGAGTTCTCTATGATAGTTTGGAAAACCTTTTTTATATTGAACATGAAGTGAGGCACTTGTTTCCAGTACAACCAAATTTTATAAAATACACAGAAGTAGATGAAATCTTCCAAAAACTGACAAGGAAAAGAATACCAAGAGATGATTGGTGGGCCAGCATGACAGACATCTTATGATTTACCATGGTAAAAAGTGAAATAAATTGAAGATTTACCATAGTCAATTTTGGTAAAAAATGATGAATGATGGTAAAACAGGTACATAGTATCAGTCATGGGTAAAAATAATATCAGTGAAAAGCTAAAATCAATCATCCAACACAGAATTACGAGAAAGACAATAAGATGCATTTTCATAGGACCTGTGTCCAGCTCCTTCAACAAAAACAGGGACATCAAACAAGTAGTTCACATTCAGTTTCTACTTTTGAGACCATCTGTCTCTACATTCATGTAAAAGATATTTAGTTTTCCTATAATGTATCTCTCTCAGTTAGGAGATATTTTGATGTAAATTTTATATAAGTACTTCCTTATTCGAAGTATTGAGTGTGGATTCTTAGACATTTCTGTAGACACTTTATTTTGAAATAGACCTGTTGTTGAACAACTATTGTATGGTTGGCTGGACAAAGTAATAAAGCAAAGGATTTTTACAGGATACCTGTGTCAAATGAGAAACAAATAACTACTCTATATCTTATGTTTTTTACAGTTTTCTGGTTTAAATATTCATATGTGTTTCATATTTGAATGATAAATGAAAAATTATATTTCAGAAATAGCTTTACTGTATTCTGTCTTTAAAATCGTTTATATTCTTAATGTTTTCTTCCAAGCTGTCATAGGTAGGGAATTCTTGATTGCTCCCTACTTTTTATTTTATCACTCTGACCATTTAACAAAAAAATCTTAATTGGTTTTTTTAATGAGCACTCACTTCCCTCATCTTGAACTTTGTTGAATGATTCTTAATTTCCCTTTCTCCCTTTCAATACCATTTCACCCTTTTAAGCTATCATTTGTCTCTTGTTTAGCTATCTTGCCTTGTGAAGCCCTCCTTTGTTGAATCAACCTGATCTAGTTAAGCCATCTTCAGTTAACTCCATAGCCCAATGGCCCGAAATACCTTGTTCTATCCATCTACTCCTAAATTCCACCACCAAACAAAATCAAAACCCCCCAAGCTTTCATAACTAGCCTTATATCCCACAAACAAATCTAGATCACAAAGAGAGAGCCCTCTTTGAGTACAGATTGGCTAGATTATATAATTGAAAGATTGGTTTGTGGTTACCTCAGACCCCTTTCCTTCTTCTAACAACTTCAAGGAAAATCTGAATGATAATAGTATGGAGGACTATCTAAAGGAGTATAAGACTCTTCTATGATGGAAGTCTAAAAGATTTGAGCCCCCTTAGGAAGGTCTAGGTTGATGTAAAGTTCAAGTAAGACTTCAATGGAAAATGGGGTCTCATTTGGGCTTGGTTATATCTACAGCATTTGATTTATGGACTCAACAATGATTATAAATAAAATCTATTGGTCAGGAGAGACTATGGCTCTTTGACTTAGAATATAGGAAGCTTGGAAAAAATGGATGATTTCTTGGAACAAGTATACCCATGGGAACAAGTATTTGGGAAAATCTGATTCCCATAGATGAATGTCATCGTTCTGGTTCAGGAATTTATCTTTACTCCAGCAGTGGAGCTTTAATAGGTTGCTAGAAGTAGATATGTATTTAATTTTGAAATCTTTGTCTGCCAATGGGAGATGGTCAATGTACCGGTGAGGAAGCCATAATTTGGTTTATTCTATTGAATTATTCTTTCTGTGGATTAGGAGTAAGCTTAGGGGCTCTGGAACAGTAGGAAGGGTGAATACAACCTGTAGAAAAATGGGCTTTGGATGCACAATAGGTTTATTCTAGTTTGGCAGGGTCTTTTAATTTATTTAATCAATTAACCTTTCATTAATTACTGTGTAGATCTTTAAACAGAGGGTCGTTCTGGTTTTTTCAAGAATACCTAGAAAACAGATATTTAGTATGCAATCAGGGTTGTATGGCAGCATTAGAGGTTTTCGAAGCTTGGATTGTCTATGTGTTGCTTCAATTTGGAATCTACAAGGTCTTCAGGTTGCAAAATGGGTTGAAAACAGTTGAACAGGGTTTTGGACGTTGGAATTGATTGATAAAGGCGTTTGCAACAAAAAATTAGTGAAAAGAGTAAAAAGGGGGCTTTTTCGGCTTTTAAGTAACAATGGTTAAATTTTGGCGCAACATTAATGAATAAACAATGAGTGGTTTTCTTTTACATGGGGAGGTGGTTTTATGCCATATCACACCACTTTTGGGTGGAGGGCGGTATGAAATGCTACAGTTTCAGCCTAGTCAAGACCTCATCCCCATTTCCCTTGGAGAATTACTAGAAAAATCATCTAAATTGTCCCAGTTTGAACTCAGTCGCCTTTGCCAGACTTTTATAGATAAACAACATCAACCCAAAGATCCTCCTCCCTATGTGGCATCTTTCTTCACACAGATAGGCAAAAATATAGTCAATATGATAGCTGCAGTCATGGGTTTCACTACTAGTGAGTATGTGGATGAATTGAATCTAGTTTTAATGTTCATTTTTACCCTTGGTCAGCCTCCTGTTGTCAAATATAACTATACTGTGTTCATTGCTAAGAAAATCCATGACCAGTTCATGAGGCTAGAAAATGAAAAGGTATTTAAGTATTCTACATTTATATATCACCTTTTTCTTTACTATCAGTCTGACAAGTTCCCATTCTCTGTAAATAAACTTGATACAAAGGGTAATCCCAGATCAGTCATTTTTTGGGCTTCCATCTTCCACGATACTTGTCCCTTTTCATACAATGAATTCATTGACCAGTTTGTCCACCCAGTGACCACCATGCTGACAGGAAGTCCTCCTCCTAAGATTAGTGAGGAAATCAAAAGAATCCTTCAGCTCTCAAAGCAGTACAAGATAGGTGACCGATACTTGTACCAGAATCACATAGAGATCAAAATATATGGTTGCAAACTCCCTCCATTCAAACTACCAAAGTATGTTCCTATGAGATTGTTTGCCTTGGAATATTATAGGCAAATGTTAAACTCTGATCATACTCATTTAACCAAGGCTAAGAAGAAAACACAATTGAGAATTAAAGATCACTTAGGCACATTCGTCTGCAACAATAGAGAAGCAGCCAAAGGAGCATAAGAAATCCTAGAAAAAATGAGATTAAAGAAAAGCTTTGCCTGGAGATATGATCCACAAGGTTTCATTTGTAATAGGAGAATGAAACATAAGATGTCACCATATATCCATCACAGAATCCCAGAAATAGAGCAGTATGCAAATATAGATTAATGGAGGGAAGGAACTCTAGTTGAAATGGATAGTGATCAAGTTGATGTAGAGAACGTGATGAAAGACTTAGAAAAGAGACTTGACCTAGACTCTTGTGAACAAGTACCAGTTGGATCTACTCAAAAGCCAACCTCAGAGCCTAGTGCCTCTACAGCAAAGACTTCTCAAAGGCACACATAGGAAACTAGTGCACCCCCAGCAGAACCACCACAGAGACAAGAACAGGGAACAAGTACTCTAGCATCAGAACAACTAGAGATGTCAGAGCAGCCTGAAATATCTGAAGAACAAGCTCCACCATGGCCCCATCCAGCTCAAGTTAATATGGGAAACCCACCCCCCCATGTTGCAACTCCTTTATTTATGAGGAAAAGAGCTTAAAAAGAGACAAGGAAGTGGATACCCTTGCCAGTGGTCCTTCAGACCAGCCTAGTGCTAAGAGGCATAGGTTAAATCCATATTCAGAGGAAGAATTCTTTGAGGAAACAAATGGGAGTTTGAGGAAAGAAGGTAGATACAGTCTACATACATTTCAAATAGGTGGGACACCTTCCAATTCACAAAGACAAGAGCTTGAAAGATAGTAAAGTACCGAAGTTTCATCTTTCAGATCTTTATCTGACAAGACCATAGATATAAAAGGAAAATTCAAGGAGATAAAGGCCAAGAATGAGCACCTGAAGGCGCAAGCCTACACTCAATACTTGAATATGGCCCTTACAAATCAAACCAGGTTGATGTCAGCTTATGACATCAAAAAAGGGAAAATGCAGATGAGCTTTCTAAAGCCCACAGTACAGTAGCCCAAGTCACTTACATACTACCTCAAGACTGATTTTGAGGTCTTATCCAAAGATATCCACCCCATAGATAAGATATAATTGCATAAGAAAATAGGGAAGATGGTTTATTATACACTAACAAGCAAGGCCATGATGGCACATAGGTTGCAAAATTCACTGGACAACACTACTGCCCAATTGCAACTAGAAAAGGCCTCCTCACAGGCGAAGGACAACGGAATCAAAACATTGGAGGATTTTATTATAGAGTTGGGCCATAACCCAAAGGATATCAAGGCTGCAGAGAGCCTAATAAAGAAAAAGAATGAAGATATAGCTGCACTAAGGAAGCAGTTGAAATTGCCACCACTCATGCACCCATAGACTGCTGAAGTGATTGAGAAAAAGAATGAAGAAGAGCTTATGGACCTGGTCCTTAAGCTAAATGAGAAACTAAAAGAGACAGAGAAAGAATTAGAGAAAACACTACAAAGCAGGCAAAGTGAGTCGACCTCTCGGCCTTAAAATGTAGTGCCAGTGGTTTCCACAACAATCCCTTCTACATTGGAAATTGCTCTAGCATCAAATGTCCCTTAGGCAACAACTGAAATTATATAAGCAATAGGTATAGGTACATCAAAGGTTGGAACCTCAAGGTAGAGCATAGAGGAGTTGATGAAGTCCATGGAGGAAATGAAGCTCCAAGTCTCTGAACTGTAAAGGGTAAAAGAGAAATTCATTACTTTAGAACAAATGTATGATGTGTCAAAATTCAATTTCACCAAAGAGGTGAAAGAAAACAAAGGCTTGACTCAACAAGTTAAAACACTGGAAAAAGATCTTACATTTGAAAAACCTTTGATTGATATCAAAAAGATCTTATGGACCAATTTCATAAATTCAATCAATGATATTTGGTCATCCATTCAAATCATTTTTGAACAAATTGACTTAGTGAAAGTTTCTCTTCAAGAGATTGAAAAAACCAAGGAAGAACTAGGAGGGAAGCCTAAAGAAGCTATCGAATTAATACACTTTCTAAACAACAGAAACAGGTATTAGTTGGAACAACTAAATATTGAGGATAGAACTAGTATCATCCTTGAAATAAAGAAAGTATTGACCAAAAGGAGTCTAATGCAAGGCCTAGAATGAAAATGTGAAAATATGCAGGAAGACATAGATGAATTTATGGGGAAATTTGGCATCTTACAAAGTAAAGGACTTCCAAGTCCTTTAGTCATCAATGATAAGCTAATGAGGCAAGATGATTATTTCAACAAATTATATCAACAAGCTAATAGTCAAGCTAGTTTATCTCCCAGTTCATCTGCACCCAAGGCATTACCCACAGGGAGAGTTTTCTATGATAGTTTGGAGAACCTTTTTTATATTGAGTGTGAAGTGAGGCACTTGTTTTTAGTACAACCAAATTTTATAAAATACACAGAAGTAGATGAAATCTTCAGAAAACTGAGAAGGACAAGAATACCAAGAGATGATTGTGGGCCATCATGAAAGACATCTTATGATTTACCATGGTAAAAAGTGAAGTAAATTGAAGATTTACCATAGTCAATTTTGGTAAAAAATGATGAATGATGGTAAAACAGGTAAAGAGTATCAGTCATAGGTAAAAGAGTATCAGTGAAAAGCTAAAATCAATCACCCAACACAAAAGTACGAGCAAGACAACAAGATGCATTTTCATAGGACCTGCCTCCAGCTCCTTCAACAAAAATAGGGATAGCAAACAAGCAGTTGACATTCAGTTTCTACTTTCGAGACCATCTGTCTCTACATTCATGTAAAATATATTTAGTTTTCCTAGAATGTATCTCTCTCAGTTAAGAGATATTTTGATGAAATTTTGTATAAGTACTTCCTTATTCAAAGTACTAAGTGTGAATTCTTAGACATTTCTGTAGACACTTTATTTTGGAATAGAAGTGCTGTTGAACAAATATTGTTTGGATGGTTGGACAAAGTAATAAAGCAAAGGAATTGTACATGATACTTGTGTCAAACGAGAAACAAATAAGTACTCTATATCTTATGTTTTTTTATAGTTTTCTGGTTTAAATATTCACATGTGTTTCATATCTAAATGATAAACGAAAAATTATATTTCAGAAAGAGATTTATTTCATTTTGTCTTTAAAATCATTTATATTCTTAATGTTTTCTTCCAAGCTATCATAGGTAGGGAATTCTTAATTGCTCCCTGATTTTTAGTTTATCACTGTGACCATTTAACAAAAAATTCTTAATTGATTTTTGTTAATGAACACCCACTTCCCTCATTTTGAACTTTTTTGAAAGATTCTTAATTGCCCTTTCTCCCTTACAAGACCATTTCACCCTTTTAAGCTATCATGTCTCTTGTTTAGATATCTTGCCGTGTGAAGCCCTCCTTTGTTGAATCAACCTAATCCAGTTAAGCCATCTTCAGTTGACTCTATAGCCTAATGGCCTGAAATACCTTGTTCTATCCATCTGCTCCTAAATTCTACCACCAAACGAAATTAAAAACCCCCCAAGCTTTCATAACTAGCCTAATATCCCATAAACAAAGCTAGATCACAAAGAGAGAGCCCTCTTTGAGTACATATTGGCTAGATTATGTACTTAAAATATTGGTTTGTGGTTACCTTGGACCCATTTCTTTCTTCTAACAACTTCAAGGAAAATCTGAGTGATAACATAGTGGCGACCATACTGGGGAAGGAAAATTCCTCAGTCAAAACAAATCTTTAAGAAAATTTAAACCTTAGATCTAAAAGCATCTTAAAGAAATCATAGAAGTTGTTTTGATATCCTTTAAGAAAACCAAAAATGAAACCCAAAAGTCTGGCTTCAGAAAGGACTCGTTACATTAGAGCTAATCCTGATCCCAATCCACCACAAGTGTTTGAGAACCCGAATCTGATCCCCAAAATTCTTAGAAGACAAGAAAGTTCTATTAGTCCTCGACCCACATTCAGATCCTCATCCTGTCCTGTTAGGTGGATCTAGCTCGAAGACCTACCCTTTGACAAATACTTTGAAACCTCTTTGTTTAGGACTTCATCTGATTTTGAATTAAAAGACCTAGTCCAAGACCCAGAGTTCATCCAAGAACTATAAATCTGACCACCCAATTTGTCAATTGATAGATATTTGCAGAACTCACGACAATATGATATTACCACTGAAGGAACCCCTAACCCCTTTGTAATTACTTCTGTTTCTGCAAGCTCATCATCATTCCCACATATATCTCAACCTCAAACCACTCCACATCAGACCATCACCACTATTTCTTCATCCTCAACTCAAACATCCACTGTTATTCCAAACCCAACTTTTGTTTCACTATTACCAACAACAATGGCCAATAGATATAACCCTTTGGTACTATCAAGAAACTTAGGTACCATGCCCCAGGACTACCAAAGTAAGATCACTACTTTTGATGGCACTGGTACCTATACAGCCCAGCAACACACCAAGAAGATGACAAATTATTTTGAAATTTATGAAATAGATATTGCTGATGTGCAAATGAGAATATTTGTTCAATGTTTATCTGGGGAAGTTAGAACCTATTTCAGAGCCTTAATAGAAAATAGTATAGACAACCTAAGAACTCTCTATCAGCAATTCTTGAATAGGTGGGAGAAAAGGAAAGACCCCCTTCAGATTCTATCTAAATATGAAAACCCAAGAAGAGGACCATAAGAAATTGTGCAGAACTATTGCACTAGATTCAACAGTGTGTATAAAGTCATCCCACTAGATCTTAGACCCCCACCTGGTTTAGCCTTAATCAAATTCCCAGATGGATTTGATTCTGATATGGATTTCCAGCTAAGAGAATGAAACCCCCCTACTTTGGAAGATATGCAAAGCATAGCAGTCAGTGTTGAAACCAACCTGCTATCTAAAAGAGCCAAGGCTAGGAGTGAAAGGAGGATACCATTAAAGGAAGAAAGCTTACCTTTTGAACAAAAGATAGATGCCATAATTAAAGGAATGGATAGAATAGGAGACAAAGTGGAGACAATTGAAAGGAAATCTCCTTGGGATAGACAACAAACAATATAGGGAGAAATTCTAATTTCAGGAAAAATCAAAACCAAAACACTGGAAAGAATGGTCGCGACCAAAACATTAGACCCCCTTTCTAGGAGAACTATGCAGAAGCTTCCACTCTGAAGGCCTAGAAGATGATACTCAAATTAATTTGATGGGGCTTGGTAATGAAGGAGAAGTTTTCTTAACCCAAGATGATCAAGAGGCTCACATACTTAAACAGTTCCAAACCCAATCAGGGGAATCATTTGACTTCAGAGAAGGATATGACATAGCCATATTCTAGGTGCACAAGCAATACAATTAAGAAGTAGGAGAATTGATGTCCTTGAAATGAACAAGCAAAAGGTACAAAATCAGCCCAAAGGAGGTAAGACAATAATCACACCTGTACATATTCTTTTTAGATCAAACACTTATCCTTCTGACGCCATAGTTGAAGATGTCTCTGACAATCAACCAAGCAATAAACAACACTCCACTCCCCTTCCTTCCAAGGGAACTGTGGAAGAATCTCCAGAGGTTGATCTAGGAGATCAGTAAATCATGATTCTACTCCTGAAAAGGAGAAAAACATAGAAAACAATGAAAACAGAGAGAATACTATTGTTCGAAATCCAAAGGCGCAAATAGAAAAACCCTTTAATCTCTGGAAATAGAAGTAGGTAAGCTAAAAATTTCTATCCCATTATCTGAATTAGCTAAACATGATGCCTGCCGAACTCAAATCAATAGATCATTGAAAATTACTGGAACTTAAGAGTCACTTAATCTTTTTGATGACCAACCTGAATTAATCTTTGGCCTAGAAGTGAATGGAAAACCATTGGAAGGAGGCATTCCTCCCTTATATGTGAGTTTAAATATACATGATAAGATTCTTCACAATGCCATGTTTGACTCTGGGGCATCTCATAATCTCATGCCCAAGTCTGTAATGGAAAAGCTAGACCTAGACATCACTAGACCATACAAGATTTGTTCTCTTTTGACTCTGGTCAGGTGAGATGTTTAGGACTGATAAAATACTTGTGTGTTTCATTGGTTCAATACCCTACAAAAACAATTTTAATGGACATAGTGGTAGCATATATACCACCTAAATATGGCATGTTATTGTCCAGATCCTGGGGTGCTAAGTTTCATGGATCTCTTCAATTGGATATGTCATATGCTACTATATCGGTTTTTGGACAACCAAAGAAAATATACAGAGAAACATTGATGAAATACGTAGTAAGTAGTCAGGAAAGACCCCAAAATTTCCCCATCTACTCAGTACACTCTGATATGGATTCGTTCATTCTTATAATGAAGAAACCAGTCCTTCCAATACTTTAGAGGTTGTAGTAGCAGAAAAAAAAAGAAATTGAAAAAGAAAATCGAGTGTTCATATTCAGGAAATATCAGATAACAAAGAAAAATTAGATGAAAATGAAAACCCAGATCCCACACTTAAACAAGTTCCTACTACCCCAGACACCAATTGTGAGCATGAAATTATTTGGCATTTAGAATTTGATGGCTTAGTCAATAAACTAGGGACAGGAGTAGGAGTTTGGGTGTACAATTTAGAAAATGATCATGCTAAAGGCCATGCCTATAGATTAAATTTTAGATGCACCAATAATATGGCAGAATATGAGGCTCTCTTGTTGGGTCTTAAACTTGTTAAAAAATTAGGAGCAATCAGGGTGCCTGTCTTAGGAGATTCAGAATTAATAATTAAACAGATTAAAAGGAAATACTTAACTAGGGATCCTAGACTAGGATATTATAGAGGAACAGTGATAGAAATTCTCAATACTTTTTTGGAAACTTAGCTTGCAACTATCCCTAGAAAAAACAACATGCAAGCCCATAGTCTGGCCATGTTTGCTAGCACTTGCAAATTACTTTTTCAACCTAATCATCAGTATACTACTAAGATTTGGCATAGGCCATCCATCCCTGATAATCTGAAGAACTGGTAGGTTTTTGATAGTGATGAGCAGATCAATAATTTTTAAAATTTAGATGAAGAGTTTTCTAATAGTAACATAGATGTTGATACAATTATTAATACTAGTCAAATAGATGAGGAAGAAATAAACATTTATGAAGAAAGCTCAATAAATATGCTTCATCCCACAAAATTCACACAAAAGAAATTCAAGACCTGAAACAAATGGACCTAGATGAAATAATTGAAGAAGAAATAGAGGTTATCAACCTAAACGACAATCATTTACCAAAAGGATTAACTCTAGAAGATCTGTTTGATTCCAATGACATTCCCAAGAAACCTAAAATAGAGCCATTCCTAAGCAACACAGGATAATTCAAAAATGATAAAATTTTCAAAGTCCTTACCTCCTGATCAGAAGCTAAAGCATGTTGAACTTATGAGGGAATTCCAGGATTTCTTTGCCTGGAGTTACGAAGATTTGAAATCCTATGACACCTCTATTATTCAGCACACTATACCTCTGAAAGAAAATAAAAATCCCTTTAAACAGAAACTCAAATGAATTAACCCTGTGCTATTACCATCAATTGAAAAAGAAATCAAACGTATGCATGAAGCAGGGATTATTGCCCCTATGAGATTTTCAGAATGGGTGTCTAACTTGGTACCTACTAGGAAGAAAACTGGGGAAATAAGGTTATGTGTTGATCTGAGAAATGTAAATAAGGTCTCTCTTAAAGATAACTATGTTTTACCCAAAATGGATCATATTTTTCAAAGGGTAGTGGGTTCTTCTAGAATTTCACTTTTAGATGGGTTTTCAGGATATAACCAAATTTTGGTTCATCCTGATGACCAAGAGAAAACTGCTTTTGCAAGACCATGGGGTACTTTCATATACATCAAAATGCCATTTGGACTAAAAAACGCAGGACCAACCTTCCAGAGAGCAATGGACATTTCCTTCACCAAAGAAATTCATGATTTTCTTGTTATATATCTAGATGATTTAACTGTTTTTTCTAAATCAGATCAACAGTATTTGGACCATCTCAAGCAAGTATTTCTAAAATGCAGAAAATATGGCATTTCTTTGAATCCAAAAAAGTCCTTGTTCGGTCTGGTGGAGGGTAAAATTTTAGGTCACATCATTTCCAAAGATGGCATTCGAATTGACCCTTCTAGGGTTGAAGCTATTCTACAGATACCTCATCTAAGAAGTATTAAAGAACTTCAGGCTTTCCTAAGGAAGATAAATTATTTAAGACGGTTCATTTCTAACTTATCTGAACTCATTAAATTACTAAATAACATGCTAAAAAAGGATTCAAGTATTAAATGGACAATAGAAGCCAAGAAATCATTTGAAGAAATCAAAATGGCCTTGACCAAAACACCAGTCCTCACAAGTCCACAATTTGATAGAGACTTCATCATTTTTTCTTTTGCATCAGAACACACCAAGCTACAGTTTTATTACAAAAGGACGACCAAGGATGTGAAAAACCTATAGCCTTTTTTAGTAAAGCACTCAGAGATGCATCATTAAAATACAAAATAATGGAGAAACAAGCTTTTGCACTGGTAAAAGCTATAAAAAATTTCAGAGTTCACATATTATACTCTCATGTAATAGCTTATGTTCCTAATGCAGTTATCAAAGACATCCTAACTCAGGATGGAATTGATGGAAAAAGAAGAAAATGGATAGCTACCATCTTAGAGTATGATATAGAGATAAAACCTACCAAGCTAATAAAAGGTCAACGATTGGCTAAACTCATGGCAGAAACTAATTGTCAAGCCCTAGACATAAATGAACTGGATAACGAGTAGGAAATGTTGACTCCACAAATCAGCCAGGCCTTTTTAGACTTACCTTGGTTCGTTGATATAATTTATGTTTTACAAAACCTATAGGCTCCTCTAGGGTTATCTAGAACCAAGAATAGGTTTTTGGAAATGAAAGCTTCAAAGTTTTGCATCTTAGATAATACTTTTTTTGGAAAAATCATGAAGGAATTTTGTTAAATCGTTTATTAAAGGATGAAGCTAATAAGGCTCTCCAAGAATTTCATGCAAGAGACTGTGGTGGATATCTCTATTGGAAGTCAACTGCAGACAAGATCCTAAGGGCTAGATTCTATTGGCCAACCTTGTTTGCAGATGTGAAGAGATTTGTAACTTCTTGCCATAAATGTCAAATATTTGAAGGCAAAAGAAAATTGTTACCTTTTCCCTTAAAACCCATTTCCATCGAGAAACCTTTTCAACAATGGGGTCTTGACTTCATTGGAGAAATTCATCCACCCTCTTCTGGCCAACATAAATGGATATTCACTGCCACTGACTATTTTACTAAATGGATAGAGGCCATTCCCTCCAGACAGGCCAATGATACTGTGATCATAGGTTTCCTAGAGACCAATATTTTGTCAAGATTTGGTTGTCCCACTAAAATCATTATTGATAATGCTGTAGCCTTCAAATCAAAGAAAATGATTAATTTCTCTAAAAAGTATGACATTACACTGGCCCATTCCACAACCTACTACCCTCAAGGGAATGGACTAGCAAAATCTTCCAGCAAGAGTCTAATTAATATCATCAAAAAACTGTTGGAAGAAAATAAGAAAACTTGGAACAAAAAATTGATTAATGCTTTGTGGGCAGACAGGCTTACATCCAAAAAATCCATTGGAACCAGTCCCTATGAGTTAGTATATGGCATGGAGGTTGTTTTTCTTTCATCATTAGGAGTTCCTGTCATGAAAATACTCCAAGAAGATCAAGTGGAACCTAATGATATACAAAGAAGGATAAACCAGAGTATCAATTTGCATCAAAACAGGGAGGAGGTGTACCAAAGATCTCAAATGTTGCAGGAGAAGCTTAACAATATATTTGACAGAAGAACCAATGCAGAAGATTTCTACCTTGGAGATAAAGTGTTAATATGGGATTAAAGAAGCGATGACAAGGGGAAACATGGGAAGTTTGACTTCCTATGGAAAGGACCATACATCATCTATGCTTTCAAAGGAAACAATGCATATTTTCTTATAGAGTTGGATGGTACAGAAGTAGAAGAAGGACCAGTCAATGGTCGGATGATGAAACATTACTTTGATCCTACTTACTAATGCTACCATGTTCTTCACAGTACATATTATATCTTTTGTAATGTCACAATATTGACTGGACAATAAGATTTTGGAGTTGAAGCCCGAAGAGAAGGACCTAAGCTTCAGAAGTATTACTGTCATACATACAAATAAAGCAGCAAGGAAAAGAAGATTGTAGAACACATTCAAAGTCATTCAGAGGCCACTGATCTACTGTTCTTGACTTTCCAACAGGAAAAGCCATCCCCAAGTGGATCCACTGTTATGCACCTATACCAATAGGTGTCATATATCATGATTGACTTGGTTTAACTTTGAAATATGTTCATACCTTTACTTGTTGCAAAGGTTTTCCATATTTGTAAAAAATAAAAAAATAAAAAAATGTAAAGAGGGTATACCCTAAAAGAAAAATCAAATGGTGAAAAAAATAAAAAGAGGTCAAAAAAATGAAAGAAAATGAACCCCAACAAAAAGAAAAGACTAGGAAAGTGTGCAAGTCTAAATGCCATTACTTTTTTACTTTTGTATAATTAAAATTGTGTGTAGCTTGTCACCTATGCCACAATTCATGAATAGTGAAATAGTTTAAGCTTCACTAGTTCATATTTTCAATTTCATGTTGTAGAAAGAGAGAATAAAGATCTGACCAAACAATTTAATATTGGCAGATAAGTTGATAGGTAGAGTGAGTAAAAGGAGCTCAACAGTTTAATCTGAGCCCTTAGATGCAATAAGGTTAGAATTAGATAAATATCTATATGTAAAAGAAAAGAAAGTTTGATAAGGGTTTGCCAATCTAAGTGCACCCTAATAAAGAAGTGAAAATGTTAGGGTAAAGTAGGTAAGGTAAGTAGATGATGGTTGCCGAATAAATATGTGGTGAATGATAAGTTTAAATGTTTAAATGCTTTACTTTCATCACTAGGCAAAGGCATGTATCACATGGAAGGCGTAACAAACAAGCAAAGTAAAAAATAATTAACTTCCCTACTCATTTCCCCTAAATCTTCACTAATTCCATAAGTAATAAAGGTAATTACCAAAGTTAGAGGGGCTCAGAGCATTTCTCTGACTTTTGGAGGGACCAGACCTTCGGCCCAATAGTTTATAATACCAAAGTGCTTAAGCCCCTTCATCAATATTCACCCACCCTTCATAAGTTATTTCCATAATAAAGCTTTTCCTCAGTAAAATCCTATTTTACTTAGGAAAAATAAAACACTCTCCATATAAACTCACATATTCACTTAGCCTAAGTTTTTAATATGTATGATGAAAATGTTTAAACTTAGCGCACATTTCACATTCCATAAAGTCACATTAACCATTATCTAATGTTTATTATATAATTCCCCTATAAAACAACATTACCCACGCCCGTATTATTATATTATACAAAAACCCCAAATCATTATATATCCCACCCCAATGGTTAAATATAACCGTAAATTAAAAAATAAACATGATTAATTAACTAATCTGTAGTTAATTAAGAATCCAACCCCACCACCATTTAATGAGGATTAATAACGTTATTTCGACTAATTAATAACTTGATAAACCAATCGAATCAACCCCGATATGATTAATCTCTTTAAATTATGTCTGGCCCGCCCTCCGTATCCGCCAATCACTTCATCTCC
>APFE031338999.1:0-22121 GCA_000404065.3 Pinus taeda | reverse complement strand
GCAATTTTTAAAGATATGCAAATTCCATATTGATTTAAGACATGCAATGTTCAATATCTACATGATACCTTTTCTTCACATTCCATTCATAAATTTGAAATTTGTAACAAGTATAAATTTTACTAATTAATTATTATATTGATTTTTACAAAATTGAAGAGAAAGGAAGAATAATATATAATGTAGGTTTGTGTGAATGGAAAATGTCAAGACAAAGGAATAATTATATAATGATAGGTGGACCATTGGGGTTGGGTTCCTTACCATCGATGTATTCTATATAAGGAGGGAGAAGAAGGAGATTGTGACATCACTTTCTCTTGTGTAATTGGGGACAAGGCTAAGAAGAGACAACATAGTAATGGGTTGATGGCTTATGCGTGACTTGTTTTTGAAATATTTTGAGCAATAAGGTCTATGTCTAGGTGAACAGTAGAACTCCAAATATTTTTTGCAATAGTCAATTTGAGTGAATAGAATGTCATATCTACATAGACCTTTGCGAGAGTACTCTATTCTAGGTGACGATATAGTACATCATTTCCTTATTGGAAGTAATTAAACTTTTATCATGGCATAATTTAATTATAAATATTTAAAATACTAGATGTTTACAATCAATTTTATAAAGGGTTATGGGCTTCTTAATATTTTTGCTGGAATTTTAAATATCAAGATAGAAATTTGTAACAAGAATATAATGATCTCAATTCCTTGTGAATGTTATAAGTATCTACTATGTGTATTTTTTTCAAATCGAATAGAAATATGATCAAATTTGTTTTTGCTAATGAAACAACACAAACATATTCTATTATATAAGACTTTTTGTTATTTTTAACAAAATTATTGTCAACCATGGTTTATTTAGAAAATAACATATATTAAGCTATATAATGAATTATTAAATTGATAACTATTTAATATGGGTTGACTTTTAGTGATGTTTCCATGGATCATCTTATGATGTTGTTGACTATTTAGAAGTCACCTCACTAGTAAGTCAAGTATTCATGTCTCCTTCTCATGTTTATACAAAATAAAGTAGAGAATGGATGGGAATATTTAATTAACAATATTAAAAATGGGATCAAAATTTATCTTAAGTTTACACACAATATATTGACAACGTATCCATGTGAGAAGTACTAGAGTAGAGGGATCGGATCAACCAAACCTTTTCAATATATGAAAATATTAGGCTTCAAGAGTTCATGTGTTGTAGTGATGGATGCATTAAAGAGGGACAATCAAATTAACTAAAAAAACCAGAATGAGACATTGATGGGTGGAGGTTAAGTTGTACCTATTATGGGAGCCTCATGTGTAGTATCTCCTTCATCTATATGTTCTCCTTAGGTGATGGAAATTTTTCACAAAAATTGTTTTGAATTTGTTGATTACATAGTCATCTTGTTTCATTAATAGAATTATATTTCGCGATAAAACAAGTAGAAAAAATCTATTGGTGTGTTAGGATTCAAAGTAATTTTTCCTTCCCCTAATATTATTTTTGAACTTGAGGAGGTGGAGGATTTTGAGGATGGCATATTATGTTCTTCTAAGAAATGTGAGCAGACCTCAATGAAATGTAGGGCCTCAATCGAGAAACCTTGTGAAAGGGAGTTGTTTGGTAAAATCTATTGATATTGAACTCAAGATCTCAGATGACGCCTCCTACCTAGCCTAGTCACAATAAAAAAATCAAACTTTGAAGTTCCACTTTAATTCTTCCCGTTAAGTTTTTAACGCAATCTTAAGGGACGTTCGTAAAATAAGTCTGCACATGATTAGTCGTGACATTTTTGTGTAATAATACTTATACATACCATAGAGTACATAACTCCATATCAAAAACTAACCTTTTGTATCTATGTGGATGATATTTTGGTTATGGATGATATAGTATCTTGGTGGAAAGATGTTTGGATCCATATGATCCAGGTGGATATTGGTGGCTACCCACCAAGTCCACATGGACCCCCACCATTGTTTCTTTCAGCTTTTTAGTTTACTTAATTATAGTACAGTTTACTATTTTACCAGATTTTTGAGTCTTGAACTTCTAGACCCGTTTTGAGGCCCTAAACGATGTTTTTTTGGGAAAACTAGGAGAAACATGGGTCCATGGACTCACGTTTCTCTTCTGAAAGTTGGATTTCTTGGATAGATATTTCTAATGAGATATTGTGCATGTTAAACAGAGATCGTATGCCAAAGTTACGACCCCACAAAGTTGATGTACCAATTTACCCAAACGGGGCCCACAGTGTGGCGTTTCATCTTCTAGGGTTAGATTTTTGGATGTTTAGGGTTTTCCATTGTTTCTCAAGACTAAATAGGCCTTTCAGCCTCATTGTAACACAGTTCGGAGGCATGTAGCTACCACATCTCTTCTCAGAGATAAGCTACCATTGCCCTAACTAGTTTATTTCCATTTTTGTTTGTAAGTATATTTCAATATTTTACAGTAATAAAATGAAGTATTATTTATGATGCATCGCTATATGTATGGTTATATCTATAATTTTTGCGTTCTTGTTTAAATCTGGATCATTGGTATCAGAGTGGTCTGCTTCTTCTCTATTTTTCTTTGCATTTCCCCAAAGAGGTCGGGATATACAGAGTTAGGGCTAGAACTAATCAAACCTTTGTAAGACCAGCCTCGTAAACCCCAACAACCTTCCATGGTGGATGAAAAGAAAGATGAGGGGGCAGGAGATGCTATCAAAATCTACTTGAAGAGGCTGTTGAGTGACAAAGGAATGCGATGATGGAAAACTTTGCCCAGATCCTTCAACTGCTACCTAGGGGCAACACATCTACTTTCAGCATCTACTATGGAAGCGCCACACCCTTTAAGGTACAATTTAACTTTGAAATTCACATATTTGAGGGCAAGATAGATGCAAACACTATAGATAAATGGTTAAATCTGCTAGAAGGGTAGTTTTATGTTCATGATTTTTCCAACGGAGAAAAGATTACTATCGCTCTTCTCAAAGTCACCCCCCATGTCAAGGACTTGTGGGAAACCTACTGTGAGTAGAAGGATGAAAGTATGGCCTCACTATTTTCAGCTGCACCCACTTCAAAATCATTCTAGATTTCTATCAAGGAGAAGTACTACCCTATCAGAAACTATGAGCATCAGTACATTAAGTAGACCACGCTACGGTAGGAAGGGACCAAGACATGCCAAAGTTTACCAATATTTTCCATACCCTTTACATAAAGTTAGGAATCAAGGATCTAGAGTAGCATTTGGTACTTAAATACTATGGCTGTCTGCACAAGTACATCCATGAAGAAATATAATTCTTGAACATTTCCTTGCTTGACACAGCATACCGATATGCAGTCAAGGTTGAGAAAAAGTTTAAACAGAAGAAGCGAGACCTTGAATATGTGAATCCGAAGCAGGGGAAAGGTGCCCCCAAACTACGAAACAAAGGACAAAGCCAAAGCAGGGCTACTCAAGACAACCCACCAAAGCTGCAAGCAAAGAATAGTGCCACAGAATCGAAAAAGGACAAGGGAAAGTGGTGTGAGTTCCATAACAGCTCCACTCACAACACACGTGAGTGTCACGAAAAGCAGTCAGTGATGGATGGCCTAAGGGTTTTAGAATCAAATGCATGTTCTAATTCTGAGTCAGAACACGATAAGCGGAATGACAAAGGGAAGTAGATTATCAATGTGGAGCCTAACACCACTATTGCCACTACAAAGACCTGGAAGGAGGAACTCGAAGATCCAAAGGAGGAGGAGTGTCTCGTCCACTCCTAGATGTGGGTAAAGGGATCCCTGCTATATTTCGTTATCAACAGGAGCTAAAAGAACCTCATTTTAGCACAAGTCGTGAAGTAGTTGGGCTTACTGACCATAGCACATCTACAACTATACGCCATCGGGTGGCTTCACCAAGGACAGGATCTTCGTGTAAGCCAACAATGTTGCCTTCCATACAACATCAAGCCCTTCACGGATGCGGTATTGTATGATGTTCCTCCCCTTCGTGTTTGGGATGTCTTATTAGGAAAACCATACTTGTGGAAGTGACATGTTGTGTATGAATCAAGGCTCTGTGCTGTTATTGTTACTATCGGAAATAAGTTTTACAGGATACTAAAGGTAGCACCACCTAGCACCATCTCTTTGATTACTACAAAACAATGCAGTACGCTTGTTTCCAAAATTGGGAAATTTATTTTCCTGATAATATACCCTCAAGGAAGGAAGAAGATGGTGGCCACGACCTCGAGATAGGGCCCCTCTGCATAACAACTACAGATGGAAAAGGTCATGGAGGAGTACGAGAACATCTTCACCTCACTCGCAGGGGTTCCTCTACACTATCAGGTCAAGCACACCATCGATCTAACCATAGGTGCACTGCTACCCAATGGACCAATCTATTGGCACTCCGTTCTAGATAACGATGAAATCAAGAGGAAGATTCAGGAGCTGGTGTAGAAAGGTCAAATCCATCCAAGTTAATTGCCTTATGGGAGCCTGATCATGTTGGTACAGAAGAAGGATGGGACTTGGAGACTCTGTATTGACTATCAGGCACTAAACAAGATCACTGTTCGTAATAGGTACCTGATCCCATGGATTGATGACCTCCTGGAAAAACTAAATGGGGAAAAATATTTTAGCAAGATCAATTTCAAGTTAGAATATCACGAGGTACCAATTGAACCCTCTGATGTGTGGAAGACTGCCTTCAAAGTCAGGGAGGGCCTTTTCGAATGGTTGGCTATGCCTTTGAGATTAATGAATGCTACTGCAACCTTCATGAGGCTAATGGATGACATCTTGTGTCCATTCACCAACTCATCTGTAGTGGTATACTTGGATGACATCTTGATCTTTATCCAAAGTTGGGAAGAACACCTCCACCACATCAGACAGGTTCTCCAAACACTGCGGCAACACAAGTTATGTGCCAATTTCGAGAAATGAACTTTTTGCATGACCCATGTTCAGTATCTGGGATACATTATTGATGAATGAGGGGTGCATGTGGATCCATCCAAGATCTAAGCCATTAGGGATTGGCCATTTTCAACCACTCTAGTAGAGTTCCACAACTTTCTAGGTCTTGCCAACTTCTACCGTAGGTTCATGTTCAGATTTTCTCATATCACTTGGCCCTTGAATCAAGTCACCAAGGGAGGAGCGAAAGAAAAATTATTTTGATCTGAATCTCAACATAAGGCATTCATAGAGTTGAAATATCGCCATTGCTCAGCACCAATGCTCACATTACCAGACTTGCAACAACCATTTATGGTTGAGACAGATGCCTCTGACTATGCTATTGGGGTAGTCCTTACTCAACATGGGCATCCAATGGCATATCACACTGAGACACTTGCAGACATAGTCTAAAAGTACCCCACTTAATAAAGAGATGTATTCCATTGTGTAGGCCTGCCACCAATGGAAGCATTACATTTTAGGGAAGGAAATGATCATCCACACAGACCACCGACCCCTACAGTTCATACGGACCCAAGGGAAATTGCAGAATGATTGCCATCAGAAGTGGTCCACATACATGCAACAGTTCCATTTGAATATCAAGTATAAGAAGGGAAACACCAATAATGTGGAAGATTGCCTCATTCCACCACCCATCATGGTGTTAACCACCATGTTCACTGTTGCAGGCACGAGACTTCTAATTGGCCACTTCTCTACAAAAGTAACCCATAATTTGGCCAAGCATACCAGACACTCTTGGAGGGTCAGCATGTTCCTCATTTTCACCTCCAGGATGCCCTGTTATGCCACTTGGGTCACCTTTGCGTTCCTTCAAGCGAGTGTACCAAGATGATTTGGGAAGCACACTATAGTTGGGTTACTGCGCATTTTGGGGTCAAGAAAATGGTGGCAGTATTGTAGAAGTATTCTATTAGCCCAATCTTTGATAGGATTTTGGGATGTACATCAGATCATGCACTGCATGCACCATTACAAAACCGACCATCAAGGAGCAAGGCCTCTATACCCCACCTCCTACCCCTAGTCAACCTTGGGAATCCATCTCCATGGATTACATGTCGGGCCTTCTTTCTACTAAGCATGGAAACGACTATGTTTTTGTGGTCGTTGATAGGTTCTCGAAGATGGCCATTGTGGTGGCCTGCAAGAAGAATATCGCAGCAGAAGAAAATACTAAACTATTCTTTGAACGAGTGTGGGTTCACTTTGGGATCCCATAGTATATAATATTAGATTAGGACAACAATTTCCTCAGTACATTTTGGTCTAGTCTCTAGTCGATGTTGGACACCAAACTCACTAGGTCTACAACCTTCCATCCTCAAACTGATGGTTAGATAGAGGTTGTGAATATGATGATCGTACACATTTTGTGCATGTAAAACTCAAAGCATCCATGTAGATGGGATGAGAGCCTCCACTATGTTTAGCACAACTACAACTGGGATCTCAGAAATCGACTGGCCACAACCCTTTTTCAAGTGGGCTTGGGATTCTAGCCACTATGTCCCATTGATGTGGCCATGCGATTTGTATATACTCATGTAGATTCAGCTCATGTCTAGTCTGAAATAGATAAGGAAAACAACTTCATTGAGCACATCCAAAATATTCGCCAACAGGTCCACGACATTCTGGAGAAATCAAATGCCATGTATAAGCAGCGACATGATCAACATCGGGCGTCACACAAGTTTTAGGTGGGTGACAAAGTCTGGTTGCATTTGTAAAAGGAATGCCTTATTGGAGCCTGTCGAAAACTCAGACCACTCCGATATGGTCCTTACACCATTACCAAGGCTGTGGGAGACAATGCATTTGAGCACAGCATTTCCCCATTCGTCGCATGCACCTAGCATTCAATGTGGACCGCCTTTGGCTATACTTTCCACCATTACTAGACACATCCAACATTCCAGAACAACTCACACCCACATAGTTAAATCCAGATTGCATGGAACAAGATGAAATTGATCGGATCATTGACATACAGATCAAGTACACTTTCCAATAGAATATCAAACTGTATTGAATTGTAAAAGCATGCCAACTCCTTCACGAGGGAAAGTGGCTCACCAAGGACCAAATTCAGCAGAAGTTTCCTCATCTCATGGAGGAACTCAATGTAGTGGGGACCATTGATTCCTAAGGGGGGATGAATGATCCAAGTGGATATTGGTGGCCACCCACCAAGTCCACTTGGACCCCCACCATTTTTTTTCAACTTTTCAGTTTCCTTAATTGTAGCATAGTTTACTATTTTTAGTATCTTTTCCCGTCCTGAACTTCCAGAGCCACTTTGAGGCCCTAAACGACGGTTTTTGGGAAAAATCGGAGCAACATGGGCCCATGGACTGATGTTATGCTTCTGAAAGTTGGATTTCTCTGATAGATATTTCTAACGAGATATTCTGTGGATCAAATGTAGATTGAATGCCAAAGTTACGACCCCGGGAAGCTGATGTACCAATTTACCCAAATGAGGCCCATAGTTTGGTGTTTCACCTTTTAGGGTTAGGTTTTTGGATGTTTAGGGTTTTTCATTGTTTCTCAACAATAAATAGGCCTTCGATCCTCATTGTAACACAGTTCAAAGGCATGTAGCCACCACATCTCTTCTCAGAGATAAGCTAACATCACACTAGCTAGTTTATTTCCATTTTTGTTTGTAAGCATATTTCAGTATTTTACAGTAATGAAATAAAGTATTATTTTTGTTGCATCTCTATATGTATGGTTATATCTATCATTTGTTGCGTTCCTGTTTAAATCTGGATCACCATATTACCATGATGATAATATTTAACAAAATCCTCATGTCTATTCATCAATTTGACGTGTGATTAGTCAAGACCCAACATGCACACTTGTATCTAGGATATAAGATTACGTAATCGTTTCTTGGATGACTTAATTGTCAAAATTGAAGGAAACATTTATACTTGATAGTTGGATTTTATGATGCATTGCTTGGATGACTTTATTATTATTGTGGAGTGTATTACTGTACATGGGACCTTGGTTTATGGATGATCCCTTTATGGACACACTTCTTGAACTACCTCACTCTTAAGGTTGGGGCCAATGGCCATACATGGGAAGTTGGCTTATTGAGGTACATCATAGATATAAAATTTGAGAGCGATGTGTTTCAAATGGGATGAAATGGTGGGATCCCCCCTAGTGATGTAATGGGGTCCATAATGGTTAATAATATTATAAGTATGCTGGTCATTTAATGTAATATATACAAAGTTTGTTATGTTAGTTATTATTAAATAATTCATACTACAGAGTCTTCATGCAATAAATGTAATATGTCATATTCATTAGCATAGGCACTAACAATGGTTAAAAATTAGGTTTTATAAATGAATAATATTTGAGTCCTTCTTATGGGATTTGTTAAGTATAATGATTGTATTTGAGCATTAGTTCATTGGGAGGTTGCTCTTGAAGACAAAAATGAATACGAGTTTATCTTTCCATAAAATGATTACCATGCCCTTTTAACTTACCTTGATGGTTTTGGATTCAATGAAGTAAAATGATTTTTTATCATATTCTTAGAGACATTACCCCACAGTGAATTCACACACTAGAAACTTAGGGAGACCTTTTATAATCCTTACACCTATCTTTATCTTGGGATTTGGATTTCATCAATGGTCTAGGACGCAAACACCCATTAGATGGTGAAGGTTTTATTGAGCTTGGTCATGGTAACTATCCACTCGATCCATGTTGGTCGAGGTTCATTCGCACTATTTTCTGTAGGGTTTCGAGATAGCTTCTCCCTCGCAAGTTCCAAATGTTTCGCAAGGTAACCTCTGCACCCTTCCGAGCGAAATTTTACCATCGGTTTTCATAATGGTGATTTAAGGTTTGGGAATGAACCTAATAGTTAAATCCTTGTCTATCTGTCTCAAATATCTAGATATCATTCACGACCTTTGATTCATTCTGTCAAAATTATTCAGCATTGCCTTGAGGGTTTCATTCAATATTTCAATGTTTTGTTGTTATGTTGGATAGGAACCTCCATTTGGAAAAAAGAAATCAATCCAATGATTAATGCTCTCTCTAAACAATAATTAGCCTTCTATTCCAAGTAAATTTCCTCTCGAAATCCCTAACCCTTTCATTTCAACAATCTGAGGTCCAGACTTTCTTGTATTAGTTTCTGTAATCCCATGTCTAGCTTTTTCTTATTAATGGAAGAAAAATGATGTCCATCATTGCAATGATGGGAAGGGGAGGGTATCTAAAAGATATTCTATCTCCTTAACAATATCACATTCATACGGATGGTTAGGTTTCTTAACTATTGTTTTTCCATGCCATTAGTGTAGATTTGCCCTAATTCAATATGCTTGTGTATTCACTTTTGTAGTATGGTGTAGTTTTAGCTTAGTTAACATACCTGCTTTGTTAATCACCATGATAGGTTATGTTTGTGGTTACACATGGGGGCTTATGTTGTATTTTCATGTGAAATGTTTAGCAATACCTCATGGAAACATTTGTGTTTCACCATCAAATTGATCATTAGGAGGAAGCTTCAGTAGTATCTATATTGATTTTCTATCCAATTAAGTAGTTGTGATAAATTCAAAACTAAGTGGGAAGAATCATTAAATGCCTCCATCAACCACTTCTTCTCTCTATTTGTTTGAAATTAGACTCCAATGGTGAAATTCTGATGTGAATAGTAGGATATGTACTTCACAATATCAATTTGGAAAGGACTCTGTTGGGGGTACTATAAAAGGGAACATTAATAGGCAGAGTGATTTGTGCCCCAAAGTGAAAATCATAAATAGGACAACATGTATTATGTCAACCACATATATAGACACAAGTTACATACCTTTTTCTGTTTCTTATTATAGAAAATCCTAATGTCTACGTTTTAGAAAATGATAACTAGATAAGAGACTAACTCATAAATGATTTGGGGAGATTAAAACACATGAGAAAAAATTCAACTACCTTGAAACTGGGTAGTTGAGTCACTCCCTAAATGTAGTAAATAACAACTTTTGAAACTAGTTATAATATTAATGATAAGGTGTTTTTAGTTTGGTGACCGTAACTACTTGTAATTCACCATGAAAACTTTTCACTATCTTTCGAGTATGCTAGAGATCTCCATTGAAATTTATCTTCCCAAATCACCTTTTATATAAGCATTAATGGAAAAGTACCATTACCTAGTGATCATAGATTTAGTTAGTACAAAATGGCTTCTCTTCAATTTTTCATATAGGCTTCCATAAATTTGATTGCAAGCTATGCTTCCACTATAAACTATTGTCCTCACTTTTGCATCTAACGCATTGCTTTAGATATATGTGAACAATCACTTTATTTCATGATACATCCTCCAGGTGACCAATTCATCCATATTTTATTCATTGAATGAATCGTGATTGGTAGTAATCCTCCATAATAGCTATGATATCTATATAAAAGTGACCAAGCATCATTTTTCTCTACATCTCCTTGAACAAAGATTTGACTATTAGAGATTCCAAGCCATCTTGAAGGTATTTTGATAGTTCTTATTTAGCCATCCATAATACTTCACTCGGACATACTCTGGAACTTATAGTTAAAGAATATAGGTGAGATTTGATTATATCATTGTACTGTGAATCATCCAACCTAAATATCTATTTGAAGCCTGCTAAAGTCTATCACTGGGAGATTTCCAAGTACCAGACATTAAGAAAATAGGTCAAATCATTTGTTAAGAGCCAATAAAAATCAAACTCAATTTACTATTCTCGTTCTTAGTATTAGTCTTTGGCTTACTCTGACGATGCCAAAATCCATGACAAAATGAAATCTAGAAATGGTGCGATTAAACAAAACCAAAATAATCTTTTCATTACCCACTAGCTTGCCTTGGCAAGTGGCCTTTTCCCAAATCCAAGAGGGTCAAAGAAAAACATTTTTATATGTCAAAATTCACTTATGCCTGCCATATATAACAATGTTTAACTCAGTTGTGAGTTTATTAAGTTCAACCCATTTGTGTGTTTAGATTTGTTTCTCTATTAGTGTAGTGTGATGCAGTTTTTTATTTTGTTTGTTTCATACATCATCTATAGGTATCGCGGCTTCTCATCGATATTATCTATGATAGGATGCTTCTACCTTGGCCTCGCCCATTGAAACTATGCAGCTCATACTTTCCGATTATCATTATTAGTGGAAAACCGGCTAGGTTTAGCTTTTGTTCCAATATCATAATTAAATAATGATACTATTAGCGGCAATAGATTATGATAGTAATAGAGGCAATAGGTTAACGGATTTTGGATCAAGTTTGCAGAGTTGCATTATTCAATAATGACAGAGACAATTTTGAGTACATGTATGATTAAAAGTATACAAATATTATTATCTTCTTACATCCTTTAGCATAGAGCGGCCAACATCTATTGATCATCATGTTATACGTCTTCCTCCGTTGCCATTGTAAGATTCCAATCATTCTCCAATAATGCTTGTCTCTTCTTTTCTAGCTTACGTAATCAGAAATGAAAGTAGGTAAGCGATATGATTCCTTGTGTACATTCAGATTTCAGTGTGCACTAACTTGGCATGGCTTGACTAGTAATTTCTAAATTTAAGCATAAAGCTTGCAATATCTGATCTCGATATCATCCATTATTTCATGGAAATCCTTATTGTTTCTCCATGTTTCTTTATTTATCTATGATGGAGTTGTGATCCTTGGTCTCCCATGTTTGTATGACTTGAATTTGATCTACCAAAAATATATTTTTATTAATTTATTTATGTCTATGCGTAGTAGACTTGAATCTCACCAAATTCTACAAATATATAAATAATCCAAAACCATCCTTAAATTGTGCATAGACTTTTTATTAATCTCACGCTATTTATTTCACAATAGAAATTTATAATGATGTAGAAAATAATCATCACTAACTATTTTCTCAACAAATGTTGATTACAAACTATGCAGTTGACATTAATTTGAAACTAGACTACAAATGTGACACAATCTAATAACGAACTATTCAAGTTTTGAATTAGAGGAAAATGATGCATGTTTCTAGATGTAGGAATGTGATTTTGAAACTTGTATGTTTCTAGATATAGGAAAATCATTTGGAAACTATTATGAAGGTTCTAAGAGAGAAGGGAATATATGATTAATGCCCACATGCACCACAACGCTTTCTCATCCATGGAAATTAGTGTTTATGTTCCAACCTATTGCTCGAAAATTTCACTAAAATGAATATTCATGATAGGATTACTCATCATTAAAGGATTATTGTTATACTTTTGAGATTATCTATAGCATATTCTAATTTGATTACTTATCATTTAAAGATAAGTATGATTATCTTCCTCTAATTATCGTCCTCGAGTGACAAAACCTCAGACCTATTAACTAGGACGGTATATCTCCAGTACTCAATTTCCACATAATATACATATGACATTCTTGACCAATGTTGTGGTTTTTATTTTGTTTCCCAACCATGGCTTGTGTCAACATATAAAATCCCAAATGAAATCCAGTATTAGATAATGGAGTTCCAAATGAAATCCACTTTTAAATAATGGTGTTACACCTTATCATTAGTTGGGTTTAAAAGGCATGATGAGTGTTGTACTTATAATTTGGACCTTTCCCATTGATAATTTGGGTACAATAATTTTTACATTTACAAAATCTATGAAATTTTCATGCAATTCCATAAACTCAATTCTATAATCTCTATTCCTTGTCAGTTATCATATTTTTTTGTTATCTGAGTCCAATTTGGTTAGTGATCTCCACTTACTCAAGCATTTAGGAGATCCCAAACAATGCTAATTCCAAGCGTGCACACATATAGTACAATAGAAATCCCAATCCCAATAGAGTTTCAATTAATGAATTCAGAAGTTTTCCATATGATCTTAATTTCTATTCCAAGCTCACTACGAAAGCAAATTATAGACATTCCATGACACATTAATTAGTACTATTCTAAATGGGAAATAAAAGAAGTGAACAATTTTTTCTTCAATTGTAGTTTCACATTTTTCAATTTCATGACATGTCGCTTTTAGTGAAAATGAATGTTTCCTTCGATCCTTATCAATAAATACCCAATTCTTTCTAAATCAATTGGGAACATCACATACAATCCCTTACTTCTTAGCTGATTTACAAATTCTACAATCCTCATAGTAATGTCAATATCCCTCACTTCAAGGGTAGGGGTGTTCAGTGAGTGGTCAACCACAAGGCCTGGACTTGAAAGATCCTTAAAATTCAAAGAGTTGGGACCAAGCTTGAGGGCTTCCTTAAAAGACTTGGACATAGTAATAGAAGGAGCCCCCACCTCCCTTGGCTGCACCTTTTAGCTCTATGATGAGTGAGATTGAAGCCTCCTTTGGGATGCCATAATCACATAGAAGGCATTCCTTCCATAGTATCCTATCTTTGTACAAAAGTCTCAAAAGCGTAGCCGAAATTCTTGTATGTTATTCGAATTTTGTAGTGAGCTTTGCTGGTGAGTCAACTGCTGACATCATAATACAAAGAGTCACTTTTGACAGATGTTTTAAAAATATGGTGAATAGGGGCAGGTTTGAAATTAAATATCCTTGCTTTACAAGTCCTATAAATATATATAGATATATTGTTGTGCCTGATGCAATGCAATTTCCCATAAATCCCCATTCCCTGTACCTAGCCCCATTACATTAAAAATCATGAAACATATGCTGGAGTAGGTCATGCATATCATAGGAGTGTCCAATTTTACCAATTAATGTCATAGACCTGCTCTCTGTGATTTTTCATAAACATTCTATTGTTTTTTAATAGATATTTTCAGGTGGGCATGGTGGGGATGTTGAGATCTTGTCTAGAGTTTTTGAAATTGGATCTTTATTATATGTTTGGATTTGGATTCTTTCCTCATTTCTTTATTGCTTGCCGTATTTCAATAGATGTTTCAGGTAGATGTGTAATTTTTGATATCTGGTCGGGGTGCTTTGAAGTAGGATCTTGTCTATGTTTTGTGGTTTGGATATGAAATTTGTTCTCCTTTCTTTTGAACTCACACTTTTCTGGTGGGTTTGTTGTTGTTTAGATCTTGTCAGGGTGTTTGAGATGTGGAATCTTGATTAGATGTCTTGTTTTTGGTTCTAGCAATGAGTTTTGTGGTTGTTTTAAAGTAGTTAGGATCTCATCATCAAGATGTTATACATATTTATAGTATAATATGGTAAATTTGAGATGGTTATTTATCAGTTTCGACAATATTATGTTATATCTATTTAGATCATTAGGAAGTATCTTAATATTTATGCTAATCTTAATCATGTGATACCAACTTCCTGATTTTCGATCTGATATGGCCTTGTGGGCATTATGGTCTCATTCATGATGTTATGAGTTACACTTCTCTTGTTAGTTGCCTTGATTCTTCAGTGTCATTGAGATAACATCATCATGATTTTGGAATGGTTACCTTGCATTGCATTACATTTTAGGATTCACTAGTTTCCACTACATTAGAAACAAATTAATTTTTCAGGGTGTTGAATCAATGTGATTTCATAGTGGATGTAAAAGCATATTCATATTTAAAATCAAGGACCTTTGCATATATTCAATTATCTGGTTATGATTGGTTAATATTAGCTAGGGTTTTGAAATTTGATTGGACTTGTATCGAAGTTTTGAATTATTGAGTTATAGATCCAGAGCTAGATTTCTGAGATCTTTTTTTTCTTCAAATTTTTTGTATTTGAGATGCATTTTGTGTTGATTATAATTCTCTTTCTTCTTTTGTAGTTTGAAAACTCATATCGATGTAGGCACTCTCTCCCAGATAGTCTTATGACATCCACATATGTCATGATTTCTGGTGAGGTTGTTGTTGTTTGTGGGTTTGGAGATGTTGGCAAGGGTTGTGCTGCAGCCTTGAAAGTCACTCGGGCTAGGGTCATTGTTACAATGATTGATCCTATCTATGCCCTACAAGTTCTTATGGAAGGCCTTCTTGTTCTCACCCTCGAGGATGAAGTTAGCACTACTAATATCTTTGTGACAACCATTGCCAACAAGGACATCATCATGGTAGATCACATGAGGAAAATGATGAGCAATGCCATTTTTTGTAACATCGGCCCCTCTGACAATGAGATTGATATGCAATGCCTTGAAACTTTCCTTGGTGTTAAGAAGATTATCATCAAGCCTCAGACCGATAGATGGTTGTTTCTTGACACCAACAGTGGAATCACTGATAGATGGTTGTTTCTTGACACCAACAGTGGAATCATTGTTCTTGCAGAGGGACACCTAATGAACTTGGGTTGTGAAACTCGCCACCCATGTTTTGTCATGTCTTACACCTTTAAAAACTATGTAAATAATTCTAATGCCTTGCAACCATTGCTTGTACATACTAGATTTCTCAGGCATACCAATCCCATTATTATATTGTTCAGTATGATCCATTTCTATTTGCTAGAAATCCCCATTCCCTATATCTAGCCCCGTTACATTAAAACTCATGTAGCATATCGTGGAGTGGGTCATGCATGCGATATAAGTGTCCAATTTCACCAATTAATGTCATAGATATGCTCTCTGTGCTTTTTCATAAACATTATGTTGTTTTTTAATAGATGACTTTAGGTGGGCGTGGTGGGGATGTTGAGATCTCGTCTAGAGTTTGTGAAATGGGATATTGCTTATATGTTGTGATTTGGATTTGGATTCCTGGATCATTTCTTTGTCACTTGTTGTTTTTTAATAGATATTTTCAGGTAGGTGTGTGATTTTAGAGATCTAGTCAGGGTGCTTTGAAGTAGGATCTTGTCTAGGTGTTGTGGTTTGGATTTGAAATTTGTTCTTATTTCTTCTCAACACAAACTTTTATGGTGGGTATATTATTGTTTATATCTTTCCAGGGTGTTTCAGATGTGGAATCATGTTTAGTTGTTGTGTTTTAGGTTCTAGCAATGATTTTTGTGGTTATTTTAAATCAGTTAGGATCTCATCATCAAACTGTTATACATATTTATAGTATAATAGGGCAAATTTCAGACAACTATTTATTTTTTGGAAATTATTATATTATATTTGTTTATAGCATTAGCAATTATCTTAATCTTCATGCTAATCTTAATCATGCGATACCACCTTCCCTATGTTGGATATGATATGGCCTTGGGGTCATTTTGGTCTCATTCATGATGTTATCAGTTGCACTACTCTTATTAGTTGCCTTGATTCTTTAGTGTCATTGAGATCACATCATGATGCTTCTCTTATAGTTAGCTCACATTTCATTACATTTTAGGATTCACTAGTTCCACTACATTAAAAAAAATTCAATTCTCAGGGTGTTGAATCAATGTGAGTTCATGGTGTGTGTAGAAGCATCTTCATATTTAAAATAAAGGACCTTTACATATATTCAATTATATGGTTATGATGGGCTAATATTGGCTAAGGTTTTGACAGCTGATTGGAATTGTATCAAAAAATTGAATTATTGTGAATTATAGATCCAGGGCTAGATTTCTCAGATCTTTTTTTTCTTCAAAATTTTTCGATTTAAGATGGAGTTTGTGTTGATTATGATTCTCTTTCTTCTTTTGGAGATTGACAACTTCTATGGATTTGGGCACTCTCTATGTATTATGAGAGCCACATATGTCATGATTGCTATTAAGTTTGTTGTTGTTTGTGGGTTTGGAGATGTTTTCAAGGTTGTGTTGTAGCGCTCAAAGTCACTGGAGCTAGGGTCATTGTTACAGATATTGATCCTATCTATACCCTACAAGGGCTTATGGAAGGCCAACTTGTTCTCACCCTTGAGGATGTAGTTAGCACTGTCGATATTTTTGTGACAACCACTGGCAACAAGGACATCATCATCATAGATTAAATGGGGAAAATGTAGAACAATGTCATTGTTTGTAACATTGGCCACTTTGACAACGACATTGATATGCAAGGCCCTAAAATTTTCCTTGGTGTTAAGAATATTACCATCAATCCTAAAGATGAGGATGCCATCCACATAAACCACCACGAGTGAGTTGTTGAAGGGCTACAAGATGTCATTCATTAGCCTCATAAAAGTAGTAGGGGAATTTGTCAACATGAAGGGCATAACCAACCATTCAAAAAGGCCTTCCTTGGATTTAAATGTTGTCTTCCATACATATGTGGAATCTATTGAAACCTAGTGATAACCAAGCTTTAGATCGATCTTTCTGAAATACTTCGCCCACTTAAGCTAGTGTAGGAGGTCATCAATATGTGGGATTGGATACCTGTTCGTGAAAGTGATTTTGCTTAGTTCCCAATAATCGATGCAAAGCCTCCACATCTCATCCTTCTTCTGTACAAGTACAATCAGGCTCCCACAAGGTGAAGAACTTGGCGGAATGTGCCATTTTTGCAACAACTTTTGGATCTGCCACTTGATTTCTTCATTTTCCATAATGGAGTGGTGATACATTGGCCCTTTGAGTAGAGGTGCTCATGGGTTTAGATCAATTGAATGCTTGACCTCACAATGAAAGGGTACCCCTATGGGTGAGAAGAAGATGTCCTTGTATTCTTCCATGACTATATCCACGTGCTTGCTTCTACTCCTTGGATGAACCCTTCATGAGGGCCATGGACGTGGCTACAACCTTCCCCTTAATTTGAGACTGAATGAGGAATGAATCAAATTTCCTATTCTCAGAGATGACCTCAGTGCATTGTTTAGGAGAGATCAAAGAGATGGTGGTAGGTGGGGCTACCTCCGGTATCCTATATAACGTAGTACCCAATGAAATAATAAGAGAGAGAGGTTTAGACTCATTTCACCTTAATCACTATGGTTTTGCGAAAGCAAATCCCAACCATTGTATGTTTCCTTTAAGATATTGATTATTCCTTCGAAATAAGTGTGGTAGCACTTGAGCATAATGTGCTCTAGAGGTGTGTGTTTGATTTATCCCACTCATTATCAAAAACTTAAATAAAAATTAGATGTATGTAGGAACCTACCTAGGAACTGTTTAGGAAATTGAAAGAGGAATAGAAGGGGTAGGTGTTTTGATATGATCGAAAAATATAGGGGCTTAGTGGAGTATGCCTAACCCCACAGAAATACCTACCCAATATTTTAATGCATCTCATTGTTAGTACAAATCCATCTCATAGTTCACAATGGTATATTTCAGTAACATTATCAAGTCTACCACGTTATGCTGATACATAGTTATGTATGTGTAAATTTGATATATACAATTATTAATTATACTGCCTTAAGTAGCAATAGTATGAGCTCTAGTGTACAGGCACTGGTTGGAGAACTAACTCAATTATTTCTCATGAAGGAAGAGGTATAGATGGGGACCTTGGAAAAGATTCCAATTTAATCAATGCAACTATAATATACTATAAGTTGGAATCCTAATATATGTGTTAGGGGAAAAAACTATACATATATAGTTGTAAATTTCAGATGAATAGCTTCTATAGATTCTATCATGAAGGAAGCAAGGTACCAACAATTCTAATGGAATGCATCAAATTTGAAGGGCCAATAAATATCACTTCTTGAGCTTTCTTAACCATAAGCTACATAGCTGAACGTAATTGTGAAATAACATAACACGATTAACGTTTTGGACAAGTAATTGCAAAAAATAAATAGAATGTGAAAATGGGTGGACCACTTTAATAAAAGAGTTACGCTTGAGAGGAAATATAACCAAAAATACATCTATTATGGGAACACACCAATTATAAATGTCTCCATTCATCCATATAATAATAGGTAAAGAGATAAAGAGAAACAAATATGATGCACTAGACTCACCAATATCGATTGGATCATTTAGAGGATAAAATGGGAGTGAGAGTTAAAACATTTATTGTTTTAACATTAACATAAATGTATTCTATATATTGATATTGCTAGTATGCTTCCCTATCAAATGTATAGGTAAAATAAAACAGAAATACTTGAACATGGAAATCGTGATATCATATTCCTACCAATCAAGGAAGAGATATAAATGAATTTGTCTAGTAAGTTTCAATGGAAAAAAAAAACAAAACAACAAGAGGGAAGACCCTTGGTATCAAAGTTGTCGGTTCAATATTGAGCTTATGGAAAAACTGCAACTGCAGGGGAGAAAGTGTGGTAAATGTATAATAAGAGAAGATGTGGTTCCACTCTTAAATCTAATTGCAGTGCGAAGAAAAATTGAGTACAAGTTGTTGCAGGGAGTCCAAGGAAGGAAAAACAAAATCAGCTTGTTGCAAATTGGAGTATCTAAGCGTAAAATGATGAAGGCCTAATGTTAGACACAAAATTTTACTATAGTACATTTGCTATAATCGACCTAAAAGGGAAATATGTATTTTTTGTTATACATGATATATAGTAAATATTAAATATCTCAAGGATATGAATACAACAAATTCCCTAATTCAAATTTCACCTCTTATTTTTCAAAAAAAAAACATGTCAAGAAAATAACTGACATCACACTAAGAAAAAAGTAATGTTTAATTGATACAGAAGAATTAAGATTTCTGTTAGAATCAATGTGGGCATACCATCTCTCGTTTACTTATGTAGGTGGAGGAGTCTCCTATAACCTTTGTACAAGGGTTTCTCATGTAACTAGTGATGGAACTTAATATTTATTTTAAAATAACATAACATTTAATTAAGGAAGAAGGAAACGCTAAAAAAGAATATCGATTTCTAGTATGATCAAGATTGAAATTACAAGTGAAAAAATTGTCATGTGGTCTTAGAAATTTGAATTAAAGGATGAATCACACATATTTTTTCGTAAGAAATGAATATCAAACTAGGTAATGCCAATCTTCGAAACCAATATTTTCATATTTAGTATAAGTTGTGTTATTATTATTCCAATATGCCTACAAATACGATAAATAGGACAATCCTCTGCTTTGGTAGATATTACTAATAAGGAAGTAGGATCTGGAGTCTTTTTAATCAAACCATATTTATGGCACTATTTTTGTTTTGTACAGGAGATTGATCTATTCAATACCAACTAATTGTTCAATTTCAATATTAGGAGAAAGGTGAATGAAAGGTCAACTAAGATGTAAGAGATATGAGAGCTATAATTTGGCTTTATTTAGATATTACGAAGAAAAAGAGAGACACATATTATTATTCAATCTCACTTGATGCAAACAAACTAGACTTGCAAAACTCACAATCAAACATGTGCTAAATTTTGGAAGTGGTTGGCAAATTCTCACAAACAACTTATTATTATCTTTTGTGAAAGTGGAGGGTGATAATAATTGTTCTTCCCAAACCCAATGATATTGAGTCCAACTTGAAGATACAATATACTTTTAACAAGGAATAAGGGTTGACGTGGATGATCATTTAGACATCATTTTCATTATACTTAGACTAAGGGAGTTATATATATGTGTTCTAGATTGTGTTATATATAGCTGGGTTTTGATATAGTTTGTCCAAAAGTGCATGAGCGATGCAAAAATTGTAATCATACAGTCCTAGATAATGCAGAGATTTTTGATAAATGGAGTGTAGCAGATAGTGTTAATGAGTGCAAAGAGTCACTATAATGAGTGATACCTTATAATAAAAAATATTAATTTAAAGAGAAAGTGCACTAGAGGCTTTTATAGAAGAGACATGAAGTTTGGAACATGCTTAGATGAAGTTTGGAATATTCTAGATTGTGCCCCTATTGAAAGTTTAGGTAAAATAAAACATAAATGTTGGGTTGTGTTACATTTTGTTAGATGGGTGCATGGATTTTGCAAGTGGTTTTGGTCATGATGGTTTTATGTCCATGGTATTTTGTAGATTAGTTCAAGGGAATTGCCATGGGTTAATGGATTGAGATTTTTGTATATATATGTATTGTAACATTGAAAAATCAATGTGGTAGTTCCACTTTTTGGATCAAGCACAAAATCTTTGTGTATATATGTTTTATGTTTTATTCTCTGACCATTGTTTATTTTCTTTTTTTCTTTAGAATTAGTATGCTTGATATCTTATTCTTGTCCATGAACTAAGGTATCCCTACCTAAATCAATAGGTCCATTATGTTTCAATAGAAAAAATAGCTAAATGGAAGCTTTATGACATAAAGCCAAGGTGACTATGTATTCCCTCCGAAGAGCTTATGTGTTAAAGCACCAATGAGTTTGAATGATGTAATATGCACCACACACATGTAATAATAAATTACATCATGAATATTAATTAGGTAACTAAAAAGAGTATAGGGCATTAGGACTCCCCAAAAGAGAAAGGTGATGTGGTGTGGTTCTTAAGCCAATTGATTTAATATTTCTAAAGTATGTTTCTTTCTAAAAATCCATATTATCCTAAGAATCATTACATGGTAGAATTACATGTGGAAATTATTCATAAATAGACTACCTGTGTTAATGCAGTTTCTAGTAAACTCTAACTACCTTACCCAACTATAGATGCTTCCAAAGGAAAAGGAAGTAAGGGGAAGGAGGAAGACAATGTTGTAGGGATATACGGAGAAGGGAAAAAGAATCACTAAGTCCAGTGATGACCAGATAGCGCAGGCCGTGAGTGTTAGAATCTTGCAGAAGACGTTAAGTTTGGTGATGAATAGATAGCGCTTGATGTGCATGTGAGTATTCCGTTGACCATGCTTAAGGAGTTGGAAAATGATAACTAAAGTATGTTGATATTAATGATTTTCGTAATGTCTCCTTCAAGTCATTATTCTAAAACGGTCACATAGTAGTGATAACATTAGTTGTTGCATCTAACATCAAGTGGTAACTCTGGTGCATGTGTGACACTTAGGGGATCATGCTTCTAATTGTTTAAGTAGAGAAATTGCTTCCGATAAGGGTAGTTTAATTAGTTAGTTATGCATGTTGAATGTTATGAAACCAACTCAAGAAGAGATAGAAAATATAGATCAATGCATTAGAATTCAACCTCTTCGAGGGGGAAACCTCCTTTACATTACATAAATGAACAATTCTTGGATGATACAAATGAAAAGACCTCCTTTCTATA
>APFE031338988.1:9015-51431 GCA_000404065.3 Pinus taeda | reverse complement strand
CATGGGTTAACCACCTTATTTATTACTATGGCCCATCTCATTATTACATTATTACCTTGGGTACCTCCCTCGGTACCCCATATTACCCCCTAGGTATATAACAAAATTGTAATGTCTTACTATTGTAAATGTATTTTATAATTTGTTTTAGGGGATGTTTGACCTATGTTGTCATCTTTATTTGATTATTTTTGTTAGGGTCAATTAAGGGGCTAGGTCGAGTTAGGGGTTAAATATTGTAGATGCTTAGAGATAAGGGGTTATTGTTTAAGTGTTTAAAATGTTATGTTCCTAACCATGATCTATTTTTCCTCATAAAAGAGACCCTTTCTTGTCTTTTAAGGAAAAAAGTATGGGACACAAGACATACACTTGGTGTTCAAAAATTTTTAGGTGACAATGAACTTTTGAAGCTCAAGTGATATAGAGTGAAGGATGATCTATATAAAGTCCCCTTTTGTGATAAGTAAAGGGTCTCATTTGTTGTAAATTATGAGAAAACTAATTGAAGTAATATCAAAACTATCATAGTTCTACCAAAAGGGTAGATTAATAAAATGTTTGATAAATCATCAATGGTTATTTTTTCCAAATTCATATTACTTATTATCACTCATGCAAGGTAGAACAACCCATTTTGAATGTCCTTTGAAGTAGATGTAGTGTTTTTATTCTATTGCATTCGCTTACCACTAAGTACAAAGGAGTGAGTCTTTGACATTTTGGTCAAATCAAATTAGTCAAAGATAAATAATATCCCATTTTTTATAGAATGAGAGATCATATTTGATGTCATTCTTTAGTAAAAAATGGTTTCCTATAAAAAAATGTCTTTAGTGGGTTCCCTACCACTTGCCTAAAGAAAAAAATACATTTCCTTTATGCAATATTAAACAAGCATAGCACCATGTATCGAGACAGTGTTTGTGCAATGTTCAACTCATGTCAATAATTAGTGTACACGTTTTTTGACAACCTCCCTCACTTTGGTTGCATTTGTAATTCTATTTTGGTGAGTTTTCTCAATTGTCATCTTTTGCGCACTTTGATTTTCTTTCATGTGTGTCACTTTCACATTCGTGATTGTTTTTTATCTTGCTTTCACTTTAATAAGTGGAATTTTCATGTTATCTTCGCTCTAGCATGTGTCACTTTCAAGGTCATTTTCATGTGGAAGTGTCGTTTTCATGCCTTCTTATAGTTGCAGGTGTCACTTTCAAGTATGTTCACCCCTATATGTGTCGCACCTTTTCACATCACTAGATTTAGTTTTGGTGCACTTACCTACATTAAAAATTCTTGCATCTCATTAGAAGACGTGCCAGACAAATTCCTATAGCTCACATCTATAGATTGTTCCTTAAAAAATTCAAAATAATCTTAAACATATTTCGAAATTCATGCACAAGCTTCATGATCGCATTGATTTGTTGTATTTTTTTCCTGCTCTCACCTAAGCTCATGGTCACTCACCCATCCTCTTAAAACTTCTAGTCTCTAAGTGAAATTAAGAAAGATTATGACATTATAATGATGAATGTAAAATAAGATCAATATGTTTTTTATTATGGTTGTGACTATATATCTTAGAAAGTGTCTCACTTCCTATATGTCAAGAAAATTAAGTAACATATTTCTTAGATTTTTTCAACATATTCTTAAATATCTTCATAAATTGCACAAGAATCACCATTGGTTTGTTGTATTTGTTAATTGGTCTCACCTAAGTTGTCTTTCTCTTTATCTTTATTGTCTCTTTTTTTTCCTTATATATTGTATTTGTAATCAATTGTTATACTGACATTTAAATATTTGCTATATATATTAATATTACTTTATTGATTATAATTGTATAGTATGGGAATGTCAGGGTGCCCACCTGGCAGGGGTGCTTGTGTGACAAGTTGGTGGATTGACCTGACTTGGCAATGGGCACTAAAGAAAATAATTAAGGTTGACGCTTGACTTCCCATGAACAAATTTTCCTCTAGGGGCTCTTACAATGATTTTAGAAAATTGACTAAATTAATGTTTAGGTGTTAAAATTCAGTTTATAATTGATTGATTATACAACATGGAAATAACAAATGATAATATTTTGCTATCATTCATGAGCTAATGATTTGTGTAGACTGATTTGCATAGTAGTGCAAATTCACACACCCTAGGCACGCCCGTACAAAGGCGAGGCGCCCAAGAACCCATGGGGCATCGCATGTTGGGCACGTCAGGGTGCCCATGGGGCATCATGTGTTGGTCACGCTAGGGTGCATGTGTGACAAGTTTTTGGGTGAGCCGACTTGGAGATGGGAACTCACACAAAAGAAGTAATGTCAGCCCAAGACTACCCATGCCCACTCAAAGTGGCGAAAAAACAAAGTATGAACTAAAATGTGACTAAGGGGATTTCGCATGCACAACATAAAGGCAAGTTCCTTGGGAGTGCCCACACGAAGGCAAGGCACCCCAGCACCCATGTCAAAATGGGGTTTGCATGACAGGCACCCAAAGGAAACTTGCATGACATGGCGACGTGATCCGGATTTAAAAAAGAACGCAACAAAATATAGAGATAACCATATACACAAAGATGCAGCGGAAATAATACTTCATTTCATTAATGGAAAATACCAAAATATGCTTACAACCAAAAATGGAAACAATCCAGCTAGGGCAATGGTAGCTTATCTCTGAGAAGAGATGTGGCGGCTACATGCCTCTGAACTGTCTGAACTGTGTTACAATGAGGCTCGAAGGCCTATTTATTGTTGAGAAACAATGGAAAATCCTTCACATTCCAAAACCTAGCCCCATAAGATGAAACTCCAAATTGTGGGCCCCGTTTTCGGTAAATTGGTACATCAATTTCCCGGGGTCGTAACTTTGGCATACAATCTCCGTTTGACGCATATGATAGCTCGTTAGAAAGATCTATCCGAGAACTACCACTTTAGGAAGGGCAACATCGGTCCATGGACCCATGTTGTCCCCAGATTTCTCAAAAAACGTCGTTTAGGGCCTCAAAAAAGCTCCGGAAGTTCAGGACCCGAAAAATTGCTAAAAATAGTAAATTGTGCTACAATTTAGGAAACTGAAAAAGCTGAAAGAGAAAATTGTGGGGGTCCAAATGGGATAGGTGTGTGGCCACCAACATCCACCTAGATCACCTTTGCTATTGAGGGGTTTTTGCTCGGGCCTGTGGTAGACCCTTTTTAGTGGGAGATCTGCAGGATTGATTCTTGTGGTGAAAGAAGATAGAGATCAAGAAATTTAACGGTCAGAGTTTTGAGTTGTGGAAACTCAAGATGGAGGATCTGCTGGTGGATAAAGATAAGTGGATCGCAATAGATCCGGGTACTAAACCAATAACAATGTCAACTGAAGACTCGGGAAGTTAGATTGGAAGGCAAAGGGAAAAATATAATTATGTGTCTCAGATTCAGTATTGCTAAATGTATTAGGGGAAGCTTCAGAGAAGGCTTGTGGGACAAGTTAGGGACTTTGTACCAATCTAAGTCTTTGGTGAATAAATTGTTCCTATGGAAAAGGTTGTATAACCTGAGGATGAAAGATGGAGATTCAATGACAAATCATCTAAACACATTTAATATTGGGGTAAGCCAATTATTATCCATTTATATTAAAATTTCAAATGAATATAAGTGCATCAGTTTGTTGTATTCTCTACCAGATTCGTGGGATAGTTTGGTTGTTGCAATAATTAGTAATGCAACTGCCTTACAGTTTGACTAAATAGTCTCATCCTAGTTGTTGGAGGAGATGAGACGAAAAAATATGGAGGGTCAAAATGGTGATGCCATGTGATGTAGGAGCATTCAAACCAAGAGAAAATCATTGTAATTAAGTAGACATAGGGGGTCATGTATTTTTAGGAAGTTAGTTTCCTAAGTCTCAAGTTAATGTAATATTTAGGATTTTAAGCCATTTAATTAAATATTGTGAGACGTTTGTAAATAATCTCAAATAAATGAGAACATGAGTGGGAATAATGACAAAAAAGTTCAAAATCAATTATAACTTTTAAAGCAGTTCATGATTTGAGGAGTGATTCGAGGAAATAAAGAGAGAGTATTTAGGAATTAATTGAAGTAGAAGTGGACAGAGAACATTTAGGAGTCAGTTTAGTAGATCTAGGACTTAAACCAGAATTGGTTCAATATCTCTGGTATAAATGTAAGCCTACGAGCAAAGTAGGCGGAGAGGCCACTGATAGTTGAAGATCAAGCCTGTGTGAGACACAGAGTCTCGAATCTAATCTCCTGTTTATAATTTTATATATACGGAGTTTTATTCCTGACTGTGTCAGTGTGTGTGAAATGAGTATTTTCATGAATGAATTACTTGTGAATTCGTAGGTTTTGTACAGGGTTAAAGGTAGAATTCTAAAGGATATGCAGAGGCACAAAATGATTCAGAGGAATCATAAAGGTATATTTGAATCCAGTAGAATGTTAGAGTGAAGCAGTGGACTTAAGCTCAGAGGAAGTAGAGCAACGAAAGCAGAAGGCAGAGTTCTGAAGAAATATGTAGAGGAGAGGAATGATACAGAGAATCGTAATGGATCATTGAATCCATTTGAAAGATCCAAGAGGACAGTGATCAAAGGAGCATGCGAATTTAATCCAGGAGGAAGAGTGCGTAGCGAAATAGTAGAGGACGGGAACCATTGAAGAAACCCGAAACCACAAAGGTAAATTGAAGAAATAGCATAAAAAAAGTAAACGGAGAAACAAGAAGTGAAGAAATGATGAACAGTGACCGTTGGATCTTGAAGATCAACGGCTAGGACCCAATCGCAGAGGAGATGGAGGAATATCGCATCAGTGGTTTTGTAACAATGAAAGTGGATATCGAGCAACCTCAAAACTGTAAGTGGTATTGAAGGACGAGCGCTAATTCCACTCATCAAACTACGCGTGGTAGCAAGAGGAGAGAGGAAACCACTTTATCGGGTGGTTAATCCTCGCGCTTGTTACCTACCCAATATCAATGACAGACGTCAGATCTGTTGGGTGCATATCAACGGTGGCGAATAGGCGCGCAAGTTTAAAGGGTCAGGAATAATGTCAACCGTTGGATCAGGGGATAAAATGGACGGTCAAGATTTGATCGGAGGCTTCAATGATCGGAGATCGGAGGAGGAGCAGTGCAGCGGAAATTTTGATATGGAAGGGCGAACTCGATGATACATATAGATGCGACTTATAGACTTTGAAGTCCGGCCTTATGTGTTCGGGTCGGGATTTCAATGTATTCCTTTGTATTCCATAAAGTGTGTGGTCGAGTCCTTTAATGTAAAAGTGTTATTTAAAACATGCCCGAGAGTCACATATCGGAGTCGGAGGGGTGATAGAGCATATATGTGGTAAGACCATGGGTAACTGCGATCCCCAATTACAATAAAGTTAACCTCGAAAAATGTGCAGAGGTCGTACAAGGGCAAAAGGTATGTTTGCGGGGTTTTTCCTTTGTAAATGGTTAGTAAAGGAAAAGAGCACTGATAGAAGCTTTTATATGATAAATATATATTAACCAAGGTTTAAAAAGGGAAAGGTTATATATATGTAGGCTTAAGGGGTTGTATAAAGGTTACGAAGGGTTTTAACAGTCCCGATAAGAGAGATTTGAGGAAGGCTTTAATAAAAGGGATAATGAAGGTTATGAGGAGGTAAATAGTCCCAATAGGAGGTTTAAGCGAGGTGATTAAATTCCAATAGAAAGGAAAAGGTGGGTTAATGTTTGGACTGTGTTAAGTCTATGAATCATTTCACATTAGACTAAAAGAGGGCCTTAACCAATTATGATTAAAGATTTGACTCCTTTGAGAGTTAAATACCTGGGATAAATGTGTTGATGCATTTTACATGCATACTATGGGTGTAAGCGGGGGTAAACCTGTTGTCATTAGTGGTATCTAAGCAAATTAAAGGAGTTCTATGTGAACATTTCTTGAAAGAATTGAGAACAGACTTATGTATTAATGTGTTTATGTAGGCAAGAGGAAGGATTAGATTCTAATATGAAAAAAAGAAGTCACACAGAGGTGATGTGTATCATAACTTGCAGATGCAAGAGACAGAGGAAATCCATACAAGATACAAGTGGAATGGTGAAACAAGATCATGTTGAGATCTTGAAGGTGAGATGACATGTTAATTTTATTTGATTGAATACTATGGTTGCAGATGAAGCATCTCAGCAAAGGATAGTGAGAGAAGCTGTGAGAGGAGTACCAAATGTGTTCTTGAAGACAGAGTAAGGAAAACACTCTGAAGGAGAAGTGGCAGTGAACCTAAAGAATCCAACAAGAGGTTGGACAAAGAGGACAGCTGAAGTGTTCTCAAGAGAGAGTAAGAGATTGCAGAAGCTTAGAAGGAGCAAAGGTGTTGCTCAAGCGGAGGTTCAAGACAAAGGACCCGTGCTCACCAAAAGACTGAGTGAGGAGAGCTTAGTGAGGTAAGATTGCAGCGAGGAGGACTAGCTGTTGCAGAGGCTTGTTGCAGATGAGTGAAGAGCTCATGAAGGAAGAGGAGAAGAAGATGACTATTGATAGTCATAGTATAGGTTTAGAGAGAAGTCACAACAGAAGAAAGATAAAGAAAGAGGATGCCAAGGCAAATGGCAAGAGGATGAATCAAGAGGAAATTGACAAAGAGATTCAGAGTTAAAAGAACAACTCGATGCATTAAGGAGAATACTTGAGGAAAGCTAGAGACTAGGTTGGGTATTAAGGAAGAAGCCAGTGGAATGGCATGAGATGCAGAGAAGGCTACAACAAAAGCAAGTAAAGTGGTTGAGGGAAAAACTCAAGGAAGCTGAGTTGAAAATGAATGAGTCCATTTATGAACCAGAACAGGGAGAAATTCTGGGAGAAAGTGAAGACTACACTGAAGATAAAGAATGGAGATCAAGTGAAGATCTCATGGACTATTGGGATAGTTCAAAACAACATGAGGAGATGCTGACTAAAGATGAAGGCTTGAAGACTGAAACTTCAAGTGAGACCAAAAGGTCTGATGATTTTAAATCTGGCAAGTTGTGTATGTTTGCAGATGAAACATGTGAAGGACAATTTGCTGATATTGTCATAAAGGAGGAAGAAGACAAGAAGAATGTAAATTATGTTATGGAAGAAGATGAGATAGATAGATCTCATATACAGTTTGGGAAAGGTATAAAACAACCAAGTGAATGGATTGAGGAGATTGAAGAGGAGACCATTGAAGAATTTTTGAATCATATGAAGGATTTGGAATAGCAAGAAGATATGATGGTTGAAGCATCCAGTGAGACCACAGGGTCTTATATTTTTAAAACTGATAGTTTGTGTATAATGGCAGGTAGTGCATGAGAAAAGAAACCTATTGAAGATATCTTTAGATTAGATGAAGATTTAGAAGTAAAAGGTGACAAAGAAAACTTCTCAGAAGAAGAAGAATTTGACTACATACAGCAGAAAAAGTCTATGGATGAGTCTATAGAAGCTGTCATGGAGTTGAGGAATCAGGATCTTATTCTGATGAAGAATGAAGGAATATTGTCTCAGAAAGGTAATCAAATGAGTTTGATTAATGTTATTGATGAAAAACAAATGCAAGAGAATGTTAATGCAGATGGTGAGACAAGGATAAGTCTGGGAGAGGAGTTACAAAAGGACAGCAAGGCAAAATGTATTGAAGAATAAGAACATCTACTAAAAGACGTTAAGGAAGAAGAAGTCCATGCAAAAGACTTAGCAAAGGGAAAAAGGACATCTAATGATTTTTCAATAACAAAGGAAGGTATGGAAAATTGTGTGAAATTTCCAAATTCTACTCCAATTGAAATTATTGAGTTATATAGAAAAATAGATTTTCAAAGAAGGGAGTTGGAAAAGCAGAGAATAGATGTTCAAGAGAGATTACTGAAAAAGGAAAACAAAAACATTGTCATGAATGACAATCATAAGAAAAAGGAGATGGATATGAAAGTTTAGCAGATTGACATTGTAAAGGAAGGAGTTCACTACAGTGGACAAGAGCAGGAAGACATCATTAGAGAAGATGATGTGGAAGAGAGACTAGTTGACAGTCTCATGAGTTATTTTGAAAATTCAACACAACATACTGATGTGCTGACAACGGAGAAAGAAACAGAATATCAAACTGAACTATTGCCAAAGGAAGATAAGGCACAGAAGCCTTATGTTTTTTATTTTAACAAGTGTATTGTGAATGCAGGTTTAGTTGCAGATGCTGAAGAAAACTTGGCATAGATGAACAACCAAATAAAAATGAAAGAAGAAGATTCTATGGAAGAAATTAATCCATGGAACAGAGATGTTCAATTGATGGAGAAAATGCTAGAAAATCATGATTCAATGCAAAAAGAGATAATCATGAAAGAGGGAAAGAGATAATCATGAAAGAGGGTAAGGATGTAAGGGCGGTAGTAAGGAACCAGCAACTACACGGTGGAAGTAACCAAAAACAATTTGAAGAGTTAGTGGACAACAGCAACAACCTGAAGCAAAGAGAAAGAGGCAGAAGTAAGTGGCAAAGTATGGACCAGTCCAAGGATGTACTGGAGACAGAGATTGAAGAAATGTGGCAGCTGATGATGAATCATTCCAAATGGAGGAAAATGATAGTAGCAGGAAGGATGATCAATCAGAACTTGAACCTGATTGATAACGAGAAGAAGAAGGAACAAAAGACAACAGAATTATAGTAGCAACAAAGGAACAAGACATTTGGATAGTTACAAAACAAAGTATGGGATCCAGGAAGACAAATACCAGAAGGCACATGATCAAGAGATCATGAATATTTTCTATTTTGGGAGTCTAATGCAGGAGCATTCAAACCAAGAGAAAATCATTGTAATTAAGTAGACATAGGGGGTCATGTATTTTTAGGAAGTTAGTTTCCTAAGTCTCAAGTTAATGTAATATTTAGGATTTTAAGTCATTTAATTCGATAATGTGAGATGTTTGTAAATAATCTCAAATAAATGAGAACATGAGTGGGCAATAATGATAAAAGAGTTCAAAATTAATTATAACTCTTAAAGCAGTTCATGATTTGAGGAGTGATTCGAGGAACTAAAGAGAGAGTATTTAGGAATTAATTGAAGTAGAAGTGGACAAAGAACATTTAGGAGTCAGTTCAATAGATTTAGGACTTGAACCCGAATTGGTTCAACAGAACTCTCTGGTATAAATGTAAGCCTACAGGTAGAGCAACGGGAGAGGCCACTGATAGTTGAAGATCAAGCCCGTGTGAGACATAGAGTCTCAGATGTAATCTCTTGTTTATAATTATATATATACAAATTTTTATTCCTGACTGTGTCAGTGTGTGTGAAATGAGTATTTCCATGAATGAATTACTTGTGAATTCATAGGTTCTGTACAGGGTTACAGGCAGAATTCTAAAGGATACGTAGAGGCACAGAATGATTAAGAGGAATCGTAAGGGGATATTTGAATCCAGTAGAATGTTATAGTGAAGCAGAGGACTTAAGCTTAGAGGAAGTAGAGCAGCGAAAGTAGAAGGTAGAGTTCTTAAGAAATACGCAGAGGAGAGGAATGATACAAAGAATCGTAATAGATCATTGAATCCATTCGAAGGATCCAAGAGGATAGTGATCAAAGGAGCATGCGAAGATAAGCTAGGAGGAAGAGTGCGCAGCGAAATAGTAGAGGACGGGAACCATTGAAGAAACCTGAAACCACAAAGGGAAATTCAAGAAATAGCGTAAAAACATAAGTAAATGGAGAAACGAGAAGTGAAGAAATGATGAACAGTGATCGTTAGATCTTGAAGATCAACTACCAGGAGCCAATCACAGAGGAGATGAAGGGATATCGCATCGGTGGTTTTGTAACAGTGAAAGTGGATTTCAGGCGGCCTCAAAACCATAAGCGGTATTGAAGGAAGAGCTCCGATTCCACTCATCAAAAGATGTGTGGTAGCGAGAGGAGAGAGGAAACCACTTTATCGGGCGGTTAATCCTCGCACTTGTTATCTACCCGATATCAACGACAACTGTCAGATCTATTGGGTGCAAATCGACGATGGAGAATAGGCGCGCAAGTTTAAACAGTTGGGAGTAATTTCAACTGTTGGATCGGGGGATACAACGGATGGTCAAGATTTGATCAGAGGCTTCGGTGATCGTAAATCGGAGGAGGAGCAGCGCAATAGAAGTTTTGATATGGAAGGGCAGTCCTGACGATAAATATAGACACGTCTTATAAACTTTGAAGTCCAACCTTATGTGTTCGGGTTGGGATTTCAATGTATTAATTTGTAATGCATAAAGTACGTGGCTGAGTCTTTTAATGTAAAAGTGTTATTTAAAACATGCCTGATAGTCGCATATCAAAGTTGGAGGGATGATAGAGCATATATGTGGTAAGACCGTGGGTAACTGCAATCCCCGATTGCGATAAAGTTAACCTTGGAAAGTGTGCAGAGGTCAAGGCAAAAGGTATTTTTGCGGGTTTTTCCTTTGTAAATGGTTTGTAAAGGGAAAGAGTGCTGATAGAAGCTTTTATACGATAAATTAATATTAACCAAGGTTTAAAAAGGGAAATGTTATATATATGCAGGCTTAAAGGTTTGTATAAAGGTTACGAAGGGTTTTAATAGTCCCAATAAGAGAGATTTGAGGAAGGCTTTAATAAAAGGGATAATGAAGGTTATGAGGAGGTAAATAGTCCCGATAGGAGGTTTAAGTGGGGTGATTAAATTCTGATAGAAAGGAAAAGGTGGGTTAATGTTTGGACTGTGTTAAGTCTATGAATCATTCCACATGAGACTAAAAGAGGGCCTTAACCAATTATGATTAAAGATTTGACTCCTTTGAGAGTTAAATACCTGGGACAAATATGTTGATGCATTTTACATGCATACTGTGGGTGTAAGTAGGGGTAACCCTGCCGCCACTTTGTCTGTATGAGGACGGTCCCAGAACAAAAACAAAAATAAGTCCTCAAGTAGGAGATCTAAATCTCTAGGAAAACCTGTAAAGGTGTGCTGGAAATGCAGAAAGGAAGGGCACTTCAAAAGGGACTATAAATATAAAGCTCCTGAGAAAGGAAAGGGATTTGATGATGCTCCTTTTGCAAAGGTGAAAACCACCTCAGATAAAGGTGGGCACGTGTACTTGGAATCTTCTTCAAGTACACATGTAGATCATGAGGCATGGTTGATTGACTGAGGTGCATCCTTTCACTTCACTCCCCGTAGAGAGTGGCTCTGCGAGTATGATAAATATGATGGTGTTAATGTCTTCTTAGGGAATGATGCGAAGGATAAAATCATTGGTCACAGAAAACTCAAGTTGAAGTTGCAAGGTGGAAGGATTAGAAGACATCCGAGTGTTCTGCATATTCCTGCATTGGCTAGAAATCTGATTTTTGTAAGCAAGTTGGATGATGCAGGTGTAAAAACAATGTTTGAGAATGATACCTGCAAGATGGTTTGGGGAGAACTGGTATTGATGTGGGGAGTTCGGATTGGAACTCTATACAAGCTTCAAGGTAGCAATGTTATTGATCGGTGCAACAATTTTGTGGTTCTTGAAAGTGGAGCAGAAAATCTAGTGGTCTCTAGAGAAAAGACCATACTATGGCATTAAAGGCTTGGACATATTGGAGAGAAGGGCCTTTGAATACTTTATGGTAATGGTATGGTAGAAGGCATGTCTAATAGCTCTCTGTATTTTTATTTTTGTGAAAATTGTGTATATGGGAAGCAGAATCGGGTGAGTTTCCCCGCTGGTGGTAAGAGGGTGAAACATATATTAGAGCTTGTGCACAGTGATGTGTTTGGACCTGTGTCGGTTCCATCATTGGGAAATTATATGTACTATGTATCATTTATAGATGAATTCTCAAGGAATACATGGATATATTTCCTCAGGAAGAAGTTTGAAGTCTTTGACAAGTTCAAAGAATTTAAGGATTTCATGGAAAACTAGACAGAGAAGAAGATAAAGGTGCCGAGGAAAGATAACAGTGGAGAGTTTTGCAAGAAGGAATTTGAAGAGTTCTATAAGAAGTGTGGTACAACATGACAGAAGACTACTCCATACATACCTGAGAAAAAATGGATTTGCAAAAAGAATTAACAAGATTTTGATGGACAGGGCAAGAAGCATGCTTAGTGGTGTTGGGTTAGGACAGGAATTTTGGATAGAGGCGATGAAGACTGCATGTTACCTAATCAACAAATAACCTTCATCAGCGTTGGATGATAAGACTCCACAAGAGGTATGGACTGGTAAGAAACCTTCTCTTTCGCATCTAAGGTTATTTGGATGTGATGCATATGTACATGTTCAAAAAGAGAAAATAACAAAGTTGGATAGTAAATCTGAAAAGTGCATATTTATTGGGTATAAGCATGGTTTAAAAGGTTATAAGCTTTGGAACCCATAAACAAGGAAGGTTGTGTACAACCGAGATGTGGTGTTTAGAGAGTCAAAAATGTTATTAAACATGAAGTCCTACCAAAGGAACCTGAGAAGATAGAGTTTGAGTTAAAGAAGGAAGAATTAGACTCTACAGTAGAAGAGGAATCATAAGATGAAGAGCCACAAACTCCAACGATGAGAAGATTAGTTCAAGAAAGAAGGTAGCCAGAAAGGTATATTTCATTTGCTTTCTGTTCAAATTTTTCTTTATCTATTACTGATGATGATCCCAAAACTATGAGGGAAGCAGTAGATTTAGAGGATGGAAAACTCTAGAAAGAGGCCATGGTTGATGAAATGGCATCTTTGCACAAAAAATGAGGCTTGGGACCCGGTGAAGTTGTCAGATGGAAGGAAACCCATTGGCAACAAATGGGTGTTTAAGAAGAAGATGAATGCAAAAGGCAAGGTGGAGAAATACAAAGCAAAATTGGTAGAAAAAGGTTATTCCTAGGTGTCGGGAATTGATTTTGGTGATATTTTTTATCCTTTTGCCAGCGTAGCTTCTACTAGATTACTTTTATCTATTGTTTGCTATTTTGGATTTTGAGGTATAGAAGATGGATGTGAAGACATCATTTCTTCATGGGGATCTAGAAGAAGAGATCTACATGAAGCAACTTGAAGGCTTTGTGGTGAAGGGTAAGAAAGAACTGGTATGAAAGTTAAAAAAGTATCTATATGGGTTGAAACATTCAACAAGGATGTGGTTTCAGAATTTTGATACATTTATACCGGGACTTGGCTTCACCAGAAGCAAAGCAGATCACTATGTGTATTCTAAATTAATTGGTGACCGTGTTATTTATCTGGTCTTCTATGTGGATGATATGTTGTTGGTTGGAAATGAAAAAGAAATTATCTAGGATTTGAAGACCTAGTTGTCCTCCAAATTAGACATGAAAGATCTTGGTGTTGCAAACTATATTTTGGGCATGGGAATTAAATGAGATCGGGAAAAGATGTAGCTCTGGTTAAACCAAAGGAAGTATGTCAAGGAAATACTGCAAAGGTTTAATATGCAGGATAGTAAACCAGTGAGGGTTCCTATTCTTGTAGGTGTAAAGCTATTTGTTGAACATTGTCCCAAGACACAAGAAGAGGAAGAGGAGATGTCCCGTGTTCGATATGCAAGTGTAGTCGGTATCTTGATGTATGCAATGGTCTGTACTAAACTAGACATTTCACATGCAGTGGGAGTATTGAGTAGGTTTATGTCAAAACCAAGGAAGGAGCATTGGACAACAATGAAGTGGGTTTTCAGGTATTTGTGTGGCACTAGTGGTTATGGTTTATGCTACCAAGGAAGACCAGGATTGGAAAGATTTTTGGACATCTATGGCTTTGTTGATGCAGACTGGGTTGGAGATCTGGAATAGAGAAGATCTACAAGTGGATATGTGTTTAACCTTTTGGAGGTGCAGTCAGTTTGATGAGTAAGAGATAGTTTGTAGTGGCACTTTCAACTACAGAGGCAGAATACATGGTAGCCACTCATGCAAGTAAGGAAATAGTTGGTTGCAAATATTGTGTTCAAGTATGGGGTTAGTACAACGAGCTAGAAGGATAGACTATGATAGCCAAAGTGCAATTCTCTTGGCAAAGAACCCTGATTATCATTCAAAGACAAAGCACATTGATGTTTAGTATCATTTTGTGAGGGATATGGTTGAGGACAAAAAGGTGTTGCTAGTAAAGGTGGACACTTTGAAGACTACTACAGATGCATTGACAAAGTATTTGAGCACTGAGAAGTTCTCTTGGTGTAGAGAAACAATGGGTGTTGCAGGGCTAGATCAAAGACTAATCTATCTTGTGGCCCCTTGTGGAAAGAAAAAGGCAAGTGGAAGAATGTTGGGCTATGTTATATTCTTTCCACGACTACCCTACACGTGGGGGGGGCACGGGGTGGGGGGGAGGGCGGTAGCCCCCTTGAATGGGGTCTGGGGCAGTGCCCCAAGAATTTTTTTTTTGGACCCTATATTAGGTGGGCGGACCTACCTATGGTTTTTTGCATGGATTTCGCACATGGTTTTGGGCATGATGGTTTTCTGTCCATCGTATTTTGTAGATTTGGTTAAGGGAACTATGGTTATGTTCTAATCCAGGGTTAATGGATTGGGGTTTATGGATGCTTCAACATGTATATATATGTATTGTAACATTGAAAGGAACAAAATGAAAAATAAATTTGGTATTCCTGGTTTTGGGATCCAGGGGAAAATCTTTGTGTATCTGTTTTATGTTTTATGCTCTCGCCATTATTTATTTTCTATTTTCATAATTCATATGCAGGTAATTTTTGTACAGGGTTAGAACCTATAGTGTAGACTATTCCGTTGGGTATTGTATGTTCTATCTACTCACCTTGTGTTTTGTGACTGTATCATTTGTGTGGACTACTCCGCTGGAAGTTGCGCATGTCACGCTGTGTTGTTTGTCTCTAATAGAGTTGGGACTATTCCCTTTCGACTTGAGACTCACTCTCACCCTCTCCCTCTGCAGTGAAATAACCTTGACACAAGCGACACTAAGCACTCACCAGGCACACGAACCTCATTGTTCAAAGACTAAGAAAACCACTCTCATGTGCTAACAAGCAAGAGCTATGACATATATTTAAGCTAATGGAAACAAAGCCATCATACCGGATGGGACTTCGACACCAAACGGTGTGAGGTCTAGTTGGGACTTCATTCCGAGGAGGTCCCCTAAATGTTGGTAGGTCCAGCACCATCAACAAGACCATATCACTATTCTATGATCCTAGATGTGTCATAATCGATATTGATTCATTTTGATATACCATTGAAAAGGATTGTTTTACTTCTTGTGCCTATTATACATATTTGTGGATAACTTATGTGATTCATGACTGAGAGAAGTGTTACAATAGAGCTAGCATGCCTTTGTATTTCTTTGAAAGAATGGAAAAACTTCCTCTATCATCAAGTGATAGTTCTCCTTGTCTACAGGTGCAATGATTAGAGCCTCTGTTTACAATATTGCATTATGCCATCACAATTTTGGAAGTATCCTTGTTCAATTTGACACACAATTTCAAATTTTGATTAAAAAAACATTTCAGATCAAACTTGTAATCCAATGATATCAAATATTTTTGAATTAGAATTTCATGGTATGAATATTAATGTTCTTGGCACCCTGTAAAAAGGACCACATAAAAAATCCAGAATAAAAATAACATGCGAGATTAGTTCTCGATAATTGAGCTAAGATTTTAGGATTCCATTAGTTCAATTCTTATTTTGTGAACTTGTCACAAATGAAAATACGAGCATATTAATCACAACATACAACAAACAAAGATTGTGTGGTATGGCATACATGTAATGATTCTCTAGCATAGTCTAATTGATTTGCATATAATTTAATACAAATGAAACTTTTTCTTTGAATTCCTCTAATTTGGCATCGTGATAGTTCTAACTTGTATTTCTTGACACTATTCTAGTATCACAACTCTTCAAACCTTTATTGCTATTTAGTCTTTTCCATTTGATTCTAACTGTGTAACTCTCATGTGGCGCTAGGCTATCATGTAGCTATCATATCCTCTTAATGCATAACATTCTCTGTCAGTTCATGTAATGCATGTTGTGTGACTTCTGCTATGATAACAAATTTCTCTTTGTTCACCTCACGTACATAGACATATGTGTCTACTCATGCTCCAGAAGGTGTGTTAAGTTCTTATCTTCATATAGTAACTTATTTGGCACTAACATATGCATACTTTAGGTCTGAGGGATTAATTTGAATCTAAATTGGTTGATTAACTAATGTGTCGATGACATATTTGCATCTCTAGTCCACTAGCATCGCTATGTCTCTGGTCCACACTTATAACTCCCATGAATTCTTGAATCTTGTTTCGATATATATTTTTGTTCTTTGGACGTTGAGATCTATTTATGCTATAAAATTATATATTATAGAGCAATGGAACACATAAAATATTGCAGAAATATAAACACAGAAAAAACATAAAAAAAGAGAGACACAGATATACGTGGTTCACCCAATTTGGGCTACGTCCACGGAGAAACAGCCAATCCTTCCTTTTATATTATCTAGCAAACTGAAGAGATAGAACCTACAACAGATCCACTATAATTCCCTCTTCTCTCTCACTCAATCTCCTCTCTCTTCTTGCTCAGAATACATATCTACTTAGACGTAATGCAATTCCTTCATATATAGCGAGGGGTTTCCTTCTAGGGAAAAGAACCCTAAATTAAACATAACTTCTACCATCAGATCTCTGCCTAATGAATGGCCCTGATTGAATACAAAATTACAACATCTTACAAGGCAAATTTACATCTATTTTTAGCTTCGGGGGCACTGTGGGGGGGGGGGGGGGCTCCCAAAGGTCACAGCCCCCCCTGGACCCTCCCTACAACGTATATTTTACGGGTGGCATTGCCACCACATTAAGAACTAGGGTCCAATGTGGCAATACCTCTAAATAAAGAAGATAATCAGGATCCACACCCAATACTTTAAACCATCATTTTCTTGATAGATACTAATAATTTAATCTTCTTTCTGTCTACACTTTGTCTTAGATAAAGTCTTTTTAAGCATTCAGTGTGGCTATAGCTTCTCGCTATGTTTGAATTTTAGATGCTCATATGCTAACAAATTTGTAAATGTGACTTGTAGATGCTCAGATGCTAACATATTTGTAAATGCATTTTTAAATGTTTGATGGTTGGTTTGTTTTTATGTGACTATTCGATGCTCAATTGTCTTCATAAGTCTTATTTATTTATTTATTTAAGGACTAATGCAACTTTGGAATGCTTCAAAGTTGAAACCATTGATGTTGTGACTCCATATGTGGTTTTTAATACATGGATAATGTTGTCTCACTTCTATTTATTTAATTTCTCTCTCTGCATATATAAATGTTGGTTTTGGTTTCCATTTGTGTGACAGTTCACGTTGAATGCACCAAGTGACTAGACATGAACGTTGATATAGTTTACTTCCGTAAATAAGAATTTATTCTCTCTTTTGTGTTATGGTTACAAGCTTTTCTCCCCTTGAGGATGATGTACTAATGTTCATTTCTTCAAGCTTTGATACTAGTTTGACTTATTTGTATGAAAATTTGTTGAAGGTGTGAGCTAAAACATACTCTACTTTCCTTGAAGTAGAATTTTAGGGATAAACCAAGCATATTGATACAACCCTATATATCAATTGTCTCCATATGCTCCATCTGTATATTAAATGATATTCTGATCTACGGATTTAATGATATATTGATTTGGATATTCGATTGTAGAGCTTGTATTATAGTTTGGTTATACCTCTGTAATGTATATAGTTTTATTTTATTTTGGAGGATGCAATGTATGCTATGATATTAGTATTAGTCATATCATTGGGGGGATGCGATATATCCTCATGATAGGGTTTATTTCTTTCTTTCCGAGTTTTCCAATGTATTGCATATTCCTTTGCTTGGTTTCAAGAGTTGGCCTTTGGATGATTGGAGAAACTTAATAGTTCTCTGTATGATGATATTGGCCCAACCTCTGTAGCTCTTTGCCTCTACGTTATATTCATTTGAATGATGATTCTAAAAGGTATGAAGGCTTTCATCATTTTCTTGTTTTACAAAGGGCACTTTAACTTTCCTGATGAATACATTGTGCAGAGGATAAATTGAGGAGGTAGTCTTTTCAATATTCTTTCTCAATCACCTTAGCCATACATTTTACCATTAGATATTTTGCATGAAATGAATTAGCTTCATATATGTAGCTTCTTCATTTATTTCATTCTTCTCTTCTTCTTGCTACTATTCATATGACTCTAGAATCTCCCCCTCATATTTTTCATCCTTTTCAAGTTTTTTATAGTCCTTAGATGCTATTCTTTGAGGTCAAACTAATGAGAAGGAGCAGGGACTATCCCTAAATTTTTCATGAGATATTTAAAGGGATATCTTGCCAAAGGCTTGCTGAATATATCAACTATATATTATTTATTTGATATGTACTCCAAATTTACTATTTTCTCAACAACCTACTCTCTAAGGAAATGATACTTTATGGAAATATTTCATTTTAGAATGTAGCAATGGATTTGTTGATATGCTTATTGCACTTGTGTTATCACATTTGATAGAGATTGGTTCATTATATGTTACCTTCAAGTCCTGTAGATTTTTTCTCATCCAAAATACTTGTGTGCAACAAGTTTTTGCTACTACATATTTGACTTCAACAGTAGATAGTGAAATTGAGGTTTTCTTCTTGCTCAACCAAGCAACCAATGATTCTCCTAAGAAAAATGCACTGCCACTTGTAATTTTTATATCATCTATGTAGTTGGCCCAATATGAATTTGTGTAAGGTGTCAGTGAAAAATATTTTCCTTTTGGGTACCACAATCCATAATCTGTTGTGCCTTTCAAGTATTTGAAGATTATTTTTGTTGCTAATAGATGGCTTTACTTTGGGGCTTAATGATACCTTTCTATTAAACCAAAGGCTAGAATTATATATGGTCTTGAAGTTTTTATATATTATATGCTTCCTTTCATAGATCTATATACATTTTAATCAAATTCCTGTGATTCATCATCCTTGCATAACTTACATCCAACATCCATGGGAGTGGTGGTAGGGGAACAATCCTCCATTTTGAACTTTTTCAACATTTATTTTAAATACTTCTATTGAGATATGAACATGCTTTCTAAATTGTGTATGACTTGCAGATAAAGGAACAATGAGAGTTCTCCAATCATGGACATTTCAAACTCTTACTTCATCTCATTAGTAAACCATTGAATTAGGGAGTTTTTTGTTTTTTTTTGTTTTTTGCGAAAATGATATCATCAACATACACAACTACAATTAGGATTTATTTATAAACTGAATTTATGTAGAATTTTCTATTAGTTATACCTTGCTTGACGCCTTGTGTTTGAAGATACTTTTCCAAACGAGAATGCCATGATCATGGTGCTTGTTTGAGTCCATAGAGTGCCTTCTTTAATATGCAAGCATCATTAGGATTATTTGATAGTTGGAAGCCCTCAGTTTGTTCTATATACTTCTTATTCAATCTCTCTATTAAGGAAGGAAAAAATCACATCCATCTGGTATACTTTGAAGTATTTGTGATAGGAAAAAGCAATAAATATTTCAATTTCTTCTAGCCTTGCCACTGGAGAAATTTTTTCTTCAAAGTCTAATTCTTCTACCTATGCATAACCCTTACATACCAAATTGCCTTTGTTTCTGCCAATCTCCCCTTGTTCATTCAACTTGTCTTTGAAGACCCACTTTGTGCCTATGATGTTTTTGTCTACTAGTATTGATGTCAACTCCCAAGTCTCACTCTTTTCTACCTGGTCCAGTTCCTCATTCATGGCATCTATCCAGTGTTCATATTTGCTTACTTTAGAAAAAAAACAGGTCAGTCATGGACAACATAGAAATATGAGTTTGATTTGTTGTCTCAATAAGTTTCCTTCTTGTTTGGACCCTTTCATTCTTGGTACCAATAATTTGGCCTTCAAGATAGTTCCTTTGTGCATACCTCAAGGGTGTTTTCCAATGGGTCTTTGTTTCCTATACATCTTCAACATATTCTTCCTCTTCTTCACTGATTGGTTGATCTATGGGATTGATAAATATCGTCTTCTTGTTATTGATAGGTAGTTCCTCGTTAACTTTCACATCTATATAGTTAAAAAATTTATGCATTCTTTTACTATAGACTTATACTCTTTGCTTTTCGTTGAGTATCCCAAGAAGATTCCTTCATCTGCCCTATGATCAAATTCACCCATTTTTTGTCTGCAAGTGGTAGCACGATTGGAAAAATGCATGTTGGCAAGCTCTTGTGTATCCAATTGATCGAAAGTTCAACCCCCTCGGACATGTCTCACCATCCAAACCAAATAAAAAAAACCCAATTTCTCATCATTTTTTTAATATAGCACTTACTACTTAACACTTTGAAGTGTTTGAGTGTTGCTAGTTTTCCATGCCATAACTCATAAGGTGTCTTGTCATAGTTATTTTTGAGATATGCCTTGTTAAGTATGTGGACTATTGTGTGAATAAATTCTCCCATATAGGTTTGTGGTATGTTCCTTTCCTGCATCATAGCTCTAGCCATTTGTTGTATTAACTTTTTCTTAGTTTTAGCAACTCCATTCTGTTTGTATGTATCCACAATGGTATACTTTCTCTTTATTCCATGTTCATGATATAAATCTGCAAATTCATTTCATTTAAACTCTCCTCCTCTGTCTGACCATATGCTCTTTATCTTGCAAACTATTTGGTTATATGCCAATGCTTTGAATACCTTGAATTTATCAATTGCATTTAATTTATTTCTTGGAAAGGCTACTCATGTTAGTATGGAATAATCATCCATTACTAGTGTGAAGTAATTCTCACCTCTAGGTGCTTTTGTTCTAGAAGGTTCACATAGATCCATGTGGCCTAGTTGTAGTGGCTTGCTAGTTGATAATTGATCCTTAGTCTTGAACATAACACAAGCTTGTTTTCCCATTTGACATGACTTGTAGATAGGATTTTTAGGATTTGTTATCTTAGGCGGATCTGTAGATCCCTTTTTACTAAGTTTGATGATATGGTAAAAGTTTATATTCCCTAGTATTCTATTCCACAACCTCATTTTGTTTTCCCAAATGACATTCTTCATTGCCTTCCTTCACATTTTCTATTCGAATTACTTTGGACAATATCTTTCATATTGCAACTGACCTTATTTCACATTCTTGAGCCCTAAATATGACATTATATCCTTTGTCACACATATGACTCACACTCAACAAGTTATGTTTCAGTCCATTTATGAACAATACATCATGTGCCTTGTCTCTTCAATTATTCAAGCTTATTGTACCTTTTCCCTTTATTTTTTTGCTACATCATTGCCGAAGGTGACATTTCCAGATTTATTTTCATCTAGAGGCAAGAACTTACTCTTGTCTCTGGTCATATGTGTGGAGCAACCACTATCCACATACCACTGACTGCTCAGGTTTTGAGCATAAAGAACTCGGTCACACTTACTAGTTTTCTTCTCTTCCTTTTTATTTTTCCACTACATGGGTTCCTTTGCCTTGTGATTATCCCGTGATTGTCTTGAGATTGTGGTATGAATTTTCTGAGTTGACATTCATAATAATTATGTCCTAAATTGCAACAATAATAACAATTAGTGACATCAGAAAGAGGGGAAAATAAATTATTGTTTCTACTCATGTTTGTTCTTACATTTACAAATTTGTTTCTCATATCATTTATTTTCAGATTTATTGTTTCATTCCTTCTAACATATGCTTTGTAGTTCATAGCTTTGTAGCCATTTTTTTTGCATAAACAACAATATCCATAGAAGAAATTTCCATACCTAGGAAAAGATGGTGCTTGTGAATATGATCTTGTTGGTATCAGATAGTTTTGTCTTTTGAATAAATAAAGCTTTTGGTATCTTAACATATGATTTCCTTATCTTCTTATTTGATGTTGCTCAGTAGGATTTTCCATTTGTTGCTCCTGAATAGGATTTATCTTTTGATGTTGTTATGTGGTGTTGTTTCTTTGCTTCTATTGAGGTGCATTGTTACCTTGTTGTTGTTGAGGTGTGATGTTGACATCCTTATTCATTGGGTATTGATGGCTATCATTATATCTTGTGACATCTTTGACAAAGCTAATAGTCTTTTTTTCTTTTGTCTTCTTCTCATTGGTTTCTCCTTCATAACCCAAACCAAGTTTCATAAGTAGATATCTCTAAGCATGAAATATTGTGTCCAAATTTTCAAAACCCTTAATGTGTTTAAGGTTCATATTCATCTTTGCCTGTGTTTTCTCTAGTTTCTTTCTCAAAGTAACTACTTCTTCTTCCAACTTCTCACACTCTTTCCCTTTATCTTTCAACTATTGTAACAAGATGTCTTCCACCTTTTTAGCCTTTTCTAATTCGACTTTTAACTGAATATGCTCTTTAGACTTAGCATTTTATTTAACATACTTAATCTAGATTTCTTTTTGTTTCTTGTTCTTTTGCTTGAGCCTGCCAATTTCTTCTAGAGCACTGATTGACTCTTCTTCAATGTCAAATTCACCTTATTCTTCTTCACTCAACTCATATTCATTAAGTTTTTCAGATTCATATTCTAGAGCCATAAGCATAAATTCACTAATTCCCTCTTCATCAGAAGATTCACTCATGTCTTTAGAGGAGCTGTTATCTTCTTGTGCATACTTTTTTTTTTCTTGAATCTTTTCTCTTTCTTCACTCTATTAAACTCGTTAAGTTTATTTACCTTTAGACTTATTATTTTCCTTCCTAAATGGACATTTTGAGGCATAATCCCTTCTCTTCTACATTTAAAGCACTTAAAAGGAGGTTTTCCTTTATACTTGCTAGTCCCTTTCTTTAGCCTTCTCACAATTCTTGCTTATTCTTTATTTGACTCTAAACATGAACACTCCTGGTATTCTATAGACTTCTTATTTTTTTTTTTGTTGGTGCTCGATTTGACCATCTTTAGAACTAGGCTATTTGCATGGGTTTTGTAGATGTTTCCCTCATCATATCACTTCCTCTCACATTCCTATGATCAAAATCGTATGCTTGAATCTTCATAACAAAATATTTATGTTCACCTTGCATTAAGTTTATTATTATTATGGTAATTATAGCTTATAAAAATCATTATTACATTAAATAGAAAAATTGAAATCTTAATCTTAAATTAATACTTAAAAAAACTTTATAATAATAAGTTATAATAATAATTATATAATAATAAATAAATTTAAATAATAATCAAAATTAAATAATAAAAACACAAAGAACCACAAAATTTTAATAGCTAAAACAACTATAAAAATGACCCAAAAAAATAATAATATAAAAAAAAACCTATTAAAATCCATAAGCGTTTTATAATGTATAACCTCAAAATTAAAAGCAACACACCCTATCCTATTCTCCTTATAGAAGTGGGTCTTTCCCCTATCAAGAGCCTAGCTATGACTAGGCTTCTATTGTACAAGCACAAACTCAATAACATAGGAGACCATAGACTTCCTATGCTAGCTTTAAATTCCAGCCAAAACCACCTAAGGCTCAAGCAAGGTTGGTATAAAGACACGAGGGCCTGGTTAAACCATTGGGAGATCGACGAGAATGTTGCATTGCAAGACATTAATAGCATTAAAAATATTGTTACTTCTAAGTTCAAAGAAAAAATGTGGTGTGAGAAAGATTTAGCAGCTAAAAGAAACTTAAGATATTATAAGGAGGTCATCAACCCCACCCTAGAAGATCAAAAGTATATCTCTGTTTTAACTAGCTCAAAGAAGAAAATTAATATAGCCAAGATTAGAACAAACTCTCATGAGCTCCATAATGAAACGGGTCATTGGGAAGTTCCTAAAACACCATGGATGGAAAGGTTCTGCCATCTCTGTGAGAATACGAACATCAAGGATGAAAATCACTTCCTCTTAGAGTGCCTCGTGCACAACCACATTAGATCTCAATTTCAAAATCTATGTTGCAACACTGACCTTCCTAGCCTGTTACGATGTCAAAATTATAGTAAGCTCGGAAGACTTCCCTTCAAGCTTTTTGAGTATAGGAATAAAATCTTAAATCAAACTAAATAATTAGTTTCTTTAGGTCCAATAGACCAAAGTTTAGTCTTAGTAGACCTTAACCACCACCACCATCATCATTATAAAACATAAACCTAACCTAATAAAATTTAACTAAACTAAAACCAATACAAATTAATTAAAAAATAAATAAATAAATAAATAAAATACAAAACCTAACCACCACACTACCCTACCTCATCCAAATGAAATTTTCGTTTAACATAATCAATAAATAGAACGAACACAACTACTACACGCTTTTAATATGTTTTCCATGAAATTAAAACTATAATTTAAAATTGGACTTATACGTATGGCACATTGGGTCCTCCACGAAATTAAAACCATAATTTAAAATTCGATTTATACGTTTGAACCATGGGGTCCGATAAAGAAGGTTGATTGCCAACCAACTTCTATCAAACGAAGGTTAATTAACTAACAGGTCTCCACCCGATATCTATACTAACCATTCGATTAAAACCCTACCACGGTTAAAATTGCGTCGAGCCTCACTTTCCCTCATTTTCCCCTTTTCCGACAAATAGCTTGCGTTTTAATTGAGTTTAAATTATATAAGAATACGTATTATATATAATATTTATATATATATATATATATATATATATATATATATATAATATATATAATATATTTTAAATTAAAACTTGAAAATATAGATAATATTTAATTTTAGCTTCACATCATTTTAATTAAGTTTTAACTAAATTCTAATTAAAAAATATATATATAAAAAAAAAATAAAATTTTTAAACTTAAAGGTATATATTTTTAAATTTAAAATAGAATTAATGGTTAAATAGATTCCAAAAAATATTTGTGATAACGAGGAGTGTTGAAGGGAATTGGTCAATAATTTTAAAACAAATAAATTTGGAATTGTTTCCAGCACATTAGAAAATCTAATTTATTTCTTCCACGAGATCTAAACTAGTTTTATATATTTAAAAATCTAATTGATCATTGGTTTTATTGTAGATTTGATAAAAATGTAAGAATCCAATGTTCTAAAAGAGAAACAATTTTAGATTTACTGTACATTAATTATTGTGGATTTTATACCACATTAAGAGGTTCTTAAACGTGCATTAAATATATTTTAACTTAATGTTTTTATATAGTTCCAAAAATTTCATTGAGCTTTGCTCAAGGTAAAAAATTGAAATTCTTTTAACTTAATGTTTTTATATAGATTGAAAATTTTCATTGAGCTTTACTCAAAGTAAAAAAATGAAATTCTTTTAATTTAATGTTTTTGATGATGATGATGGTGGTGGTTAACATCCACTGAGACTAAATTGGTCTATTAGACCTATAATTTTCTTAGTTCTTAATTGTCTGACTTCTCGTCTTCCTTGGCGAGATTGGTGATGTAGCTTTCTTTTTTTTTTCTACGGTCTTCCAACTTCCTTTATCTTGCATCTCCTTCATCTCTGCTGGTTCTTGGGACATTGGCGTCTTAGCTTCACGATCTATTGTGTTTGTCCTTTTGAAGATAGTCAAAGAAGATGTTTGGTTTGGGAGATCTACTTTGCTGGTAAATGAACATTTATTTTGTGCCGTATTCGAATCCTCATAATTGTTGATGCTTGAGGGGTTGTCGAGTTCACTTTTTTGCTGTTGGGCGGGGCTTTCCCCCTACTTGTCTTGAGAGTTGTTTCTTTCTTGCCCGTTTATGGAGAGTATTCTTCCTTGATGATAGTGTAATGTTCTTTTTGTGCTCCTTCCCACCATGTAGATTTGTGGTGATTCTTTCTAGCAGAATTTTTCTGGGAGGCTTTTGGGCAATTTTTGGTTAGATGGTCTGTCTCAAAGCAGGATCGACATCTGAAGATGACACTTTCATAATTGAGTTTCTGGTTCTATACGAATTCTTTACTTGTTAGGTTTATTTCAATTGGGAATCCAGCGCTGAAGTCCATTTCCACACAGATGCACGCATAAGTGGTTCTGGCATATTCCTCTATTTCTGGGCACCTGCAGTAAAATTTCCCAATTGCATTGCTAATGGCTTTTAGCAAGGAGAAATTCTAGAGATGCAAGGGTAGGTTTGGCAATCTCACCCAAACTGGTGCTGAGGTTATGACTGTTGTTGAGGGATCGAATGATGGGTTCCATGGCTTCATGAATAGGCCTGAGTTTTCCCAAAACCATGGGCCGAAATCTAGAATACATTGTCTGCTTTCAGGGTTTTCAAAATCTACTATAAAGAAACCCCTAGCACGAGGGTAGATATTAATTTCATGAGAAATGGCACGCTTCCATACCTCCGAGATTCAACTATGGAGAGCTGTCAGCCGTGGCCAAAAACCATTGAACTGAGAGATTACACACTTTCAAAAAACTTCAAACCCTCATCGAGTGAGGCATGGACCACTTGGACAGTGGGAGTTGGGGCTTCACTAACGATATGGGTAGGAGCTTGCCCCCAGAAGCGGATAGAACTGAGCCAGCAACTATCTTCGCGAAGTTGGGAGCCATCTGGATCAAGGCCGATTAATGATTCCCAATCTTGTATGCCCCTGAGATATATCTGCTTTCCTTATGCGATCAATCTGTTTCAGACTACAGATCCATCACTCATGTTGTTGACAGGACCTAATCTCGCTGCTTGCGGGATAAACCTGCGGAAAACCCTAGCCTAGAATATAACACATATAACAAGGAGGCTGCTGCGTATAGAAAAGGAGGGAGATCTGCTTCAGCGACATTGATTTCAATGTTCTAGAATGCAATTCTCACCGTGGACGGGAGCAACGATGCTTAGATTCTGAGGGAGCAACGCAGGAATCTCCAGAAGCTTGTATACCCACAAGGAAGATAACCCTGTGGAAAACCCTATCCCAAAATATAACGCATATAATGAGTAGACTGCTACATACAGAAAAGGAGGGAGATTTGCTTCAATGGGAGATCTGCTAGGACATCAGATATATAAGTTTATGGTTCAGCGGCAGATTTGCTTCAGCGGGAGATCCGTTTCACTGAGCTTTACTCAAGATAAAAAAATGAAATTCTTTTTATAAAAGTACGTGAAACAATATTATGAGGAGGAGAAAATTACAAAGGGTGAGTTTTTATTTATTTTATTATTATGTTTTTATATTTAAACTAATCTTTGTTAACCTGGTGATAACTCACAAAGAAATCACATAAATCATGTTTATTTTATTTCTCTTTTTATGTGTTATTTATTTATTTATTTAGGGTTCACTTGTTAAATGTGCAAGCTTTCTAATTTAACTTATTAGATAGAGAATCTTGCATGCATAAATTGATTTATGGCTTTCAAATATTCGTTATTTAAAATATATTAAGTCAAACTAAATTGTATGTTGCAAGTTGAGGTGATGATGATACATGTTATCCATGCCCCATTTACATGTTTACTTTAAATATCATATATACCAATTTCTCTTTATTTTTATTTATTTTATTTTCTTTATATATTTACTGTGTTGTATATTTATATCTTGTATATTTACTCCTGTAATAAATACATTAGTTATTTGTGTTATTATTATTATTATCCAATTTTAAGGAAACACGCGCTCTTAACCATTAGACCCACTTTATGTATTGTGTGTAAAGTAATTTAATACATGTTATTGAATTACTTTATAGTTGCATTTAAATAAATAACATTATACTTCAAGATATAGAGATATTTTAGTTTTATTTTATTTTATTTTTCTATTTTTCTTTTCTATTTTTCTTATATGTGTTTTTCTTTAATGTAGGTTTGAGTTATTTATTTTAATTATGTCCTTTAATTATTTATTTTAACCATGAACCTTATGCTTACTAATAAGTTCCTTTCCCAAAGCTAAGCATAAGTGCATTCTATTTATGTATGTGCATTCTCTTTGTTTATGTTTTTTTATTTTATTTAATTTTGAATATTTTGATCTAACCTAGTGATCAATAATTCACAAAGAAATCACATAAATCAGAATGTTTATTTTATTTCTCTTTTTATGTGTTATGTATTTATTTATGGTTCACTTGTTAAATGTGCAAGCTTTATGTCCTTTAATTATTTATTTTAACCATGAATCTTATGTTTACTAATAAGTTCCTTTCCCAAAGCTAAACCATTAAAACTTTTCACTCTCTCATATCATTAACTTGGCCTAATTCATTTGTTGAAATATAACATCTTTATAATTATACTAAGTACAAGGAATCCCCCCCGAGGTGAAGGGGGCCAACCCTTCTAACCTAAAGCAGGAGGATCTCTAATCATAATGAATGTTTTCTTAGGTTTTTCTCAGTTACTGGAATAGTTTGGAAACCAACATTTTTCTCGCATTGTTGCCAATGAATGAAGTGTCTAGATTTTGTTTTCTTGACAATTGAATTAGCGATCAAGTCTGTGACCTATTGGTGGACAAGGTCAAAACTGCACGTGCCTTAAAAGTTTTAAAGTATATACTTCTTTGTTTTGTTCTTCACTTGGCAACTCTTGAATTATTTATATTATTGTAATGAATTTCTTTTGGGGTTCTTTGGTATCCAAACTATTTGTTTTCCTTGTTTTTCATGACATATATGTTTTATTTCATGTTCTTGATCATGCTAACAATGATGATTGTAAAAAGCACAACTTTGAATGAAAATCAAGGTTACACGACCATGAAGAAGAAACGGTATGCAATTTTGTTTTCATTAGTTATGATGTTGATTCATTTAAGGTTCATGTTGACTACTAAAAACTGCCCATATATGATGAATATGACCATGATTATTCACTTGTATGTTTAAATTCATGATAATCATACAACCATAATACTTCTCATATTAATAAGCATGATGAACATGATTATATAACTAACAAGGAAATCTTCTATAATAGTTATGCACATGATAATGTTATTGTACATGAAAATGCAAATGAGATGACTCTGAACTTTATTTTAAATAAGATGCATTTATATTTTACCATATAGACATTATCTCTTTAATAACACCTTCCAAACTACACATGAGTATATCAACAATTCTTCTTATTCTTGTAATGAACATGAATTTCAAAAATATTTGAATTACCACATGAATAATTATGGTATGATCTTAGATTGTACCGAGAACTGAGTAAATTGTGAATATATTGCAGATACATTTATATTAGAAATGACTCATCAGTTAAACAATCACACAAAGTATCACTACTTTGTGGATGAATGGATGGAAGAGGTCTTCAAGAGAATATCGTCTTATTATTATATAGACTTCAACTCCTTTTTAGGGAGAAAAATGAGTGAAACATCTTACCCCTCCTTAGAATCCCTTAACATATTACTATTTTTTGGAGCACAGAGGTAAGAGTTATGGAATTAATAAGTTACTGTCCTAGTTATAGTGGCCATTTGATTTCTTTGAACGATCTTTCTATTTAGAATACTGATGTATATAAATTATTGTACATAAACAAACCTTCACAACTTTAATTACGATTACTAAGTTTACAATGAATAAACATGAAAACATTTACATCTTGAAGAATTTTTAAAAATCATGGCGAGAATGAAATGTGAATTTACGACCTTTACTATATTCTATAATGATGATTTTTGAAAACCATCCTTAAAGACTTTGATCGTAAATGAAGGTTGAGGGATAATTAATTTTCTAAAAGGCTCAAATCTCATCTCTTTAACAATCACAAATTTCATACCACATCTTGTTGATGGTGTTGGACCCACCAACATTCAAGGGGTCTCCTAGATATGAAGTCCCAATTAGGCCTCACACTATTTGGTGTAGGATCCCCATCCGGAATACGGCTTGGTTGTTGAAGGAGTGGGTTTTAATGATGTGCCTTGGCTACAATTATGCATAGAGTGGTGTAATTGTGACTTTGGTGAACAAGTGTATGACTCTGCATAAGGTAAAGTGAAATGTATGAAAGGTTCAAACACATGAGGGGAAAACAAGTGATCCCCTTAGAAGCCTGTAATAGTACGTAGCTTGAAAGAAACACACGATCATAAAGACATCTTGAGTTAGGTTGTAAAATAGTTCACACGTTAACCGTGATGGAAATAGAAAACAACACACATTCAATAAGATTCATACTAATGCAAACAAAATAGTTCATAAGTGTTAGCGTAAGTGAAATAACATATATTGCAAACATAAAAAGAATAGTCCTACTAATTCACAACATATGCATGAAAATGTGTTGGCTCTGAAATATTATTAAAGTGAACATTCTAGGAATACATATACCATTGACGAACCACTAGCCCTAATAGTGGAACATGAAGTATACAACTTCTCCTCCAAATAAAGATACTCCCTTTATGCTACAAAGAAGCCAAGGCTCCCAATAAATTCCCAAGCTCCCGATTCTAAGCTAAAAGCCTAGCCAAAAGTTTGGCTTCCTAAATAACTTTATATGAGTTATTAGGAAATATTTATAATAAAATGGGTGATTATTCACTTCCCCTTTGTGACTCTTGGACTTCCCTCATGAATCTTCAACTTATTTACAAGATGACTCTTCAAATTCATTACATCATGGCTCTTCACATTCCACAATTGACACTTGGAATTTCACTTACAAATTACTTACAAAAGAATATCACAATATACTCATACCCATATAGGATAAAATTGGGTAGAGCCAATTAGACAACTTAATAAGAAAAATAAGTCAAGATTGAGTTTGGGGAAACTCCAAATCAACAACTTTGACTTGTATATTCTCAGTCACATGACGATGCCAAGATTGTATTGTACGATGACTTCACCAAACTATGTGATGGGATCAGGCTGAAAGCATACTCTAGCCTCCATGGCGTATGGGTACACTGATTTGGAACTGGTCTGGATTTCCTTCTTTAGCAGGAGCATCATGGTATTGATTTGGACAGGGCCACCAATGTACTTCTGCATGTTCAACCTGTTCACTTCAATATGTTCCTTGCTAATGATCTTTCTAAATTGGTCCAAGTATTCTTCAACCTCCTACTCGACCTGATTCCTATTTTGGCTTCAGTAAGTGAGCCAACTAATGGGATCTTGTGTGATTTCACCATGAAATTCACGTTGTTGTATAATTGAGCATATGAGTCCTGAATAATTGTGATGAATGAGGCGAATTGTTTGTTTCTCTGAATGATCATCCACACTTGCACTTTCTCCAAATATTCCTATTTCCTTTTTTTCTTTGCCAATTTGGATGGTGCCCCTTTGTATTGCATTGACCATTCATGCACAAAAATGACGGATATATGGATGTATGGTCAATTTACTAAGTAAACTAACACATGTTTTTTACTTGTCAATCTGGGTTTGTAGACTTGGAAGCATGCGCAAAGCATATGGATTTCAGGTGAAGTAAATTTATGAAGGCAAGACTACAAGGTTAAAGGAAGTGCATATTCTAAGTTTTAAAAGACTAAAATGTTTCTAGTTGAAGATGAAGCAAGCAAGAGAAGAGGATCCTAACTTAGGAAGTCCTTGCTGTCCTTCCTCACAGTACTGTCCCCATGAAGAGAAACTAAAGGGAATAGGTTTTTAATGTGTAGATAGAAAGAGAAGAGGCTCCTAAATTAGGAGGTCCTAGTTGTCCTTCCTCAAAGTTATACTCCAATAACATTACCATTGCATCAAATAAATACTGGAATTCAAGAAATAATACAGGAAATGCAAAGAGGTGTTGGGTGTGGAGCCTGATTATCTTCTATATTCAAAAGTACCACCACATTGGACCCCAGTTCAAAATGGGGGCGACAACGCCGCCCGTAAAATATTCACTGCAGGGGGGTCTATGGGGGGGCGGCTGCGACCTTTGGGAGCCCCCCCCTGGCGGGGGGTTTCGGGGGAAGCGCCCCCGAAGCTAAAAACAGCTGTAAAATTGCCTTGTAAAAGTATAGTAATTTCTAGTCAATCTGGGCCGTTCATTAGGTGGACGATCTGATGGTAGAACTTATGTTTAGTTTAGGGTTTTTTGCCCTAGAAGGAAACCCCTCTCTTTGTATGAGGGCATTGTATTTGAGGATAGATGTGTATTCTGTGTGAGCGAGAAACATAGAGGTGAGACTGTGAGAGAAGACAGAGGATATTACAGGGGATTTGCTGTAGGTTGTGTCTCTTCATTTTGCTGGATAATAGAAAGGAAGGACTGGCTGTTCGAGGTGGAAGTAGCCCAAACTGGGTGAACCACGTATATCTGTGTCTCTCTTGTTTTGTGTGTTTTCTGTGTTTATATTTTTGCAATATTTTATGTGTTCCATTGCTCCGTAATATATATAATTTTCTAACAAGAGGATGATTTTAGCTATGATTCATAATTTGATAGAAATAGAATTTAACATAAATTCTTGTTTTTCCTTTCATATGAAAATTTGAATTTAAACTAACATCATCCAAAAATCACAAAAAAAGCATCACAAATCTAAATAACTCAATCATAAATTTGAAACAAGAAATACTAAAATTAAAATTATGCTAATTTAATCAAAGTGTACTTAGCTTGGTATGGGGGCCCTCCAACATTGCCTTGTACACCTAAGGAACTCTAAGATACAACTAACTTATGAAACTATCCACATCATGAACAAACTAGAACAATATAAAGTATTCTTCATTTTCAAAGAGTCTCCAATAGTTTGAATACAAAATTACATACATGAATAGTTCATAAACTTAGTTTAAATGAGAAAACCATCAACAAACTTTGCTACAATGGCTTTAACAATATTATCTAACCTAATCCATCCATATAGGTTGAACTCATAAAGTCTAGTTCACAAGATTAGGAAAAAACCAAAAAATAATATTGTGCCCCTTTTTAATAGGGATTTCTTAATGACGAGGCAAGTTTGACCAACATTGACCGGGCTTGTGTTTGCTTAATTTGACTAAACCAATAGGTGTTCCTCTATTCGTGGTTCCAATGCTTTCCAAATATGCTCCCATCTCTCACTCAAGTGTCCTACACATATGACTTTAAAGGAGCTATTACGAGAATTTTTAATGCAGTCCAAATTTACTCTTAAAACCCAATTTTTACAAAAAATTCTAAAAATTGAAAAACTTAATTTAGTTACTTGAATATGCAAAATAAGAGTAAAATGAAGCATATTTAAGTGAAATATGATGGAATATGGTGGTAAATTAATGGATTTAGGATGGGAAAAAATGACCAAAATTGAGGGCCAACATTTCCCCCTTGCTGATGTTCAAGCATGTCCTCATGCTTTGTTCCTCCATTTGGACCTTTTGAGTGATGATGCCCCTGATGCACTTGAACATGTAGCCTCTTCCTATGTAGTTCGAAGTAGAATATCAATGCCCTCATGTTCTTCTGCTTTGTAGATGGCAATTTTTACTTTTTGTTTTTTTATATTTATATTGCCATACCTTCTTATCCTTTAGCCATCTGTAAGCTTGTTTTGAAATTAGCATATTCTGAGTTTCAAAATTTTTGATTTGCTTGTTTTCTTCGACTATGTTGTTGTTGTTTTCTTTGTACTTTTTGGTCTCCCTCTTCAAGTGTCTTTCCATGATTTTGTTGTCCTCTAACTCACTTGTAAACTCTGCTATTTTCTTCATATATAACTCATTGTGTAATTCTCTATATTCTTCCCTTGCCTCTTTGGCATATGAATGAGATAAGGTGGATCCTACCCAAGCATCCTCAAAATAAGAGCTTTTTTCTATGTGCTCTTCCTGAACTTCCTTCTCCAATATCTGTATCATCTCATCAATTTGTTTTGAGGTTTGTGGAGGTTAGGTTTCAATAATCTCGATTTCTGGGTTTCCCTTGGTTGCTTGCTTCTTCTTGTGATTTTCTTCTTGATTTCCTAGGAATGGACAAAAAGGTTTTATCTTTCTCAATCATAACACCATCTTGTTTCTTTTTCAATATTGTCCCAGGATATAAAGGAGAATTCATGATACTTTTTATGACATGTAATTTCTCAAGCCTTTCCTCACTCCCTATTATTTGTTCTTCAAAGTGATGTTTGGCCAAAAACTAATTCCAAAGTATCCATTTGTTCCTTGTATGATACTCAACAAGTATCTTGATTAACCCACAATGATAGACATTAACTTCTTTGGCTTCTATTTTGTTTTTGACATTTTCTATCATTTTAGCTAAGCTCTTTGAAAAGAAGTAAGGAATATTGATTTTACAATCTCCCTTGATATGTTGAAGCAATTTTACATGGTAATGGTAGACTATACAGTGCATATTGTCACAAGTAAAATATTTTTGGATGATCAAAACCAATTATGACCATGGATCTGTGAACTAATCTCTTAAAATTCCGTTTGTCCTATCCAAAGTCCTCTTCCTTTGTTTTTCTAGGAAAAGGGTCCATCCTTTCTCCTTAAAATGTAAACCTTTGTGATATTCTTCTCCTATTAAAGGAAGTTCTAATGCTTGAGATATGAAAGTTGGGTTCATTGGTATAGGAATTTCACACACTTTAGTTTTCCCATTTTCAATTTTTTTATGAATTCTTGTGTGATTCTATCATTGTGACCATTAAACTTCCTAAGGAACTCGAGTAGTCCTGCTTGCAATAATTTCTACACTGCATCCATACTCCAATTTTCTACTTTGAAGTCTTTGGGTTCAATTTTTGTTTCCATTTTCATATACTCTGTATACCAATTGATATAACCTTGCCCAATAAATAATCTCATTATGAAGATAACAAGAAAAATATTCCTTATGCAATAATAATCTTGGTAAATGCACTTACCAGATCCCCTTAGCTGTGAAAAGAAATGAGATTACTTCTTTTGCTTATAAATCTTCAATTTTCTTGACTTCTGCTACAAATAATATCAAAACAAGGTCTTCTATTTGTGAATCTGAGTGAAGGAAAATTCTCACTATGTGAAATACCCAAAACAAAAATTTCCACTATAAGAAAAATCTCTCACTGTTTCGCAAATCGTATTTAAATCTCTCTCCTTTTGCAATATTTCCTCATAAAAATTTATGAAAAGACCTCTCTATTTAAAAAACTATGTATTGTGTATTTAAAATAACACTCATTGTGCAAAGTTTTTTTGACAAAAATTGCATGAGGAAATCGTGGTTTTGATACCTAAACTACAAGAAGAACTGTAGAAAAATCGTAGAAAATTCTTGTTAATGATTTGTCTTTCCTGTGTAAACATATAGATTGAATTAAACTCATTTTCTAACATCTCGAAAAATCGTGGATTCTACAGGTGGCACAGGATTTCGAAGATGACAAAGCATTGAAAATTTGGAACTGAAATCATATAATTCTCTCATTGTGACACATCTTAACAAAATCTAAAGTTTAACTTTTTTCGAAATCATTTTAGTTGTTGAGGAGTCTTTGGAATTGACGCTTACCTTATCACTGGGAGTCATTGCGTCAATTGAGGAATTCTTTGCATAATTTGTGGAATTTGTTGGAGCTCGACATAAAGGAAATCTCAATCACTTTCTCCTTCCTTAAACAAAAAAAATTCCTTTTAATTCTCCACGCATCACATGGTTCTTTCTCCTTATTTCTCCACGCAGCACGAGATTCTTCTCTCCTTATTTCTCCACGCAGCACAGGGTTCTTATCTACTTATTTCTCCATGCTGCTCTTTCACACAATCTCTCCACGAAACAGGGTTTCTCTCCTATGTCATTACTTTTACTCTCTATGTCTTTTTCCTTTGATCAGGGCTTCCTTATGCTGTGGGTGAATGCACAGTAATTCTCTTTGAATCTAAGCTAAGTTTGGCTATGATGATGAAGGAGAATACGCATAGCATACCTTTGAAATGTTTTTGACCATATCACTACTTAACTATCTTGTCCATTTTTTTATTTTGGCTGCCACTTGTGTTAATGCATCATGGTTTATTTACTTATGACTGTGCTATCCTTTGTACACTCCTTTGACACTTGGTTTATGTCCTCTAAGGTTGCATCATAGTTTTCATATTAAAGTTTTTAATAATCATGACCATTAGGACCTTCGCTTATGATTTCATATTGCATGCACTATGTTTGCTTATCCATCATACTTATGTGCATGTTGCATATTCATGTTTTTATGATTGCAACTTTGTCCTTCTTCATCATATACTTATGTATTTGATTTTGAAATGACCATAATTTTAGGTCATTTCAAATCAATTTTTCTTTATATTTTTACAATCATACTAATTTCTTGCTCTTGTTTTGTAGATACATGAACTAATCCTTTTGGTTGTATAGAGAAATTTTTCCATGATGTAACATTTTTTTTTCGAAAGGAGATGTGGCCAACAATATTGGTAAAAAATTGCAAATGATATGAGATGTGAATGTCTAGTTAAGTTATGAAATGAACGAATATTTAGGGCGATGTAGGATAATGTAAAATGATATAATGTACTTGGCTAGGAGTATTGCATATTCATGTTTTAAACTTGGTTATCAATCTTAGAATGTTTTTCAAAATCAAAGGCTTTAAGAATGCTTTAAACTTACAGTGCTTTCCTTTCACTTGATAGCTCATTGTCAATGCTCTTTTTTTGTCGATGACCTTAACTCTTTTGTCAACACTTGACCTTTTCAAAATGAATTCTTGTCAATACTAGACTGTAAATGCTTGTAGCTGCTTCTCAGGTTCGTTTGATGATGATTTGAAACAGGTCTCTTATGTATATGATATTTAACTTGTTCAGGTCCCTTACTGATAAATGTTGATTATAATGTCTTAGGTCCCTTCTGTAGTACAATTGTTTGATATTAAACCATTACATGGTTTTTTGATTTATTATGAATCTTCCGCCCTTGCTGATCTTAAGACTTGTCCTTAAGTCTTTAAATTTTGGAGGATGATCCTGGAAAAATAAAAATGAAAAACATAAAGAATTCATATTGGCCAAACAATTTGGTTTTCTGCTATGAATTTGAGTTTGTATTGTGCCAATATCCTGGATTTTCACAACCAAACTCCTTTATTATTTGTAATTTTTTTTTTTATTCTTCTGGAAATAGGGAAGGCATATTACTATGTTGTTCCTATACTTCCATATTGTTTTCTGCTGAGACTATTTATAAAGTCTTCTTTATTGATAGGTTTGTTATAAACTTTGAGTCTATGACCATTAACTAGAAATGAAATTGTTGCTTCATCAATTGTGTTAATATTTACTGCTCCATTGTCAAAGATTTCTTCTATTTCATATGGCCCAAGCCAATGAGTAATGAACTTAGCTTTGAAATATTTTTACTTGGAGTAAAAAAAAAGTGCCCAGTCTCCCTTATGAAAAAAATTGTTTTTGATAAATATGTCATGCCATTTGATTCTTTGTTGTTGTACTAGTGATGTATGCTTAGTTGCTTGTTGTCTGATCTCATCTATTTCATTCAGTTGCATAAGTCTCTATTGTTGAGCTTCTGACAAGTGCAATCCAAATTCTGCTACAAGTTTGAATGTATGAATTTGAAATTCGATTGGTAACAAAACATTTTTACCATATACTAGTTGATATGGAATGAATCGAGTAGTATTTTTCCATGTAATTTTGTATTCCCATAATGCATCTTTTAATTTATCTGACCAATCTTTTTTGTTCATTTGTACTGTCTTTGTCATGATGTTTTTCAGAACCTTATTAGTAGATTCCACTTTTTTGTTTTCTTGTGGATGATACAGAGTAAAATTTCTATGCTTGATTTTGTATTTTTTTGTAATATCTTGGACAAGTTTAGAAGTGAACTATGTTCCCTAATCTGTAACAATCTGTCTTGGAACTCCAAATTTTACAAATATTTTTTCAAAGAGGAAAGAACCCATTTTTTCTTCTATTTATCGTTCCACTTCTTTTGCTTCAACCCATTTTGTAACATAGTTTGTACATACTAAGATGTACTTATTTCCATTTGAAGGTAGGTTAAAAGGTACCACAAAGTCTAGATCCCATTGTTAAAATGGTTATATAAGTACTTGTGGTTTTAATGGCATTTCATCTGATACTATAGGTCTTCTAGTTCTTTGACAACTATCACATCTCTTGCAATAGGTCTTTGAGTCTTTGAAAATTATTGGCGAGTAGTAGCCAAGTTTGGACACCTTGTATGATATTTGTTTATCTGCAAAATGACCACCACATGGTTCATCATGACATGCTTTTAGAATATCAAGAATTTAATCTTTTCTTACACATTTTCTTATCAAAAGATCATGACTAGTATAAAAAAGGTTACCATTGACTCAAATATATCTAGCACTCTGTTTAATTATTTTTCTCTTCTGCATGCAAGTGAAATGGGATGGTAATATTCCAGATGATAAATAATTTTCCATATTTGCAAACCATGGGGTTTTAGCTGTTACAACAAATAGATGCTGATCAAGAAAGTTTTCTAAAACAGGGATAAGATCATTAGGAGAATTAAGTCTTGATAGAAAGTCTGCCACTTGATTATGTTTTCATGGTCGATCTAGAAAAATGATATTGAATTCTTGCATTAGTAACAACCATCTAGTAATTCTGCCATTAGTAGTTGTTTTGTTCATTAAATATTTAATGGATGAATGATATGTATGAATAAATACTTGATATTATATTATATAATTCCTAAATTTATTGACTACATGCATAAAAACTAGCATTTCTTTTTGAGTTACTGTATAGTTTAATTCAGCCGGAGTTAAATTTTTGCTTATGAAATAAATGGCATAGTTAAATTGATTTTTTTTTTTTGTCCGAGAGATGCTCCTATAGCTGTGTCTGATGCATCAGTGGATATGTGGAATGGAAATGACTAATTTGGTCCTCTGAGAATTGGTGCTATAGACAATTTTGCTTTTAGTTTTTCAAATGCATTTTGAAAATTTGTAGTCCATTGAAACTCAATGCCTTTTGTAAGTAATTTGAACAAGGGTAAAGATATTTTACTGAAGTTTTCAATGAATCTTCTGTAGTAGCCTGCATATCCAAAGAAACTTCTTACTTCTTTTTGTGTTTTTAGTGGCATTAAGTTTACAATGACTTGTATCTTTGTTGGGTCTACCTTAATTCCAGAAGAAGAAATGTGGTGTCCCAACACTATCCCTTCAGTTAACATCAAAAAACATTTTTCGTTGCTAAGAGATAAGTTTGTCTCTATGATTTTTTTTCAAAATTTTTAAAGATTGTTTAAACAATCATCAAATATACTTCTATAAATAGTAAAATCATCCATGTAGACTTCAACAAATTCGTGTATAAGATCTGCAAAGATAGCTAGGACTGCTCTTTGAAATGTAGCAGGTGCATTACATAGTCCAAAAGGTAAAAAATTATAAGCATATGTTCCCCATGGACAAGTAAATGTAGTTTTATCCTAATCTTCTAATGCTATCTTGATCTGATTGTATCCACTAAATCCATCAAGAAAGGAAAATAACATTTTCCTTGCTAATGAGTCTAATACTTGATCAATGAATGGTAGTGGGAAATGATTTTTTAATGTTACTTTTTTCAGTTTCCTATAGTTTACACATATTCTCCATTTTTCATTTTTCTTTGGCACCACAACTAAGGGTGAAACCCATTGACTATCATAGATAGGGTAGATAATCCTACCTGTAATAGTTTATGCAACTCCTCTTTCACTATCTCCTTCATAATTGGATTCATTCTTCTTTATGGTTGTCTTATTGGTTTGATTGTTTTATTTGTGTAAATGTGATGGATATATGTTTTTAGATGGATTCCTTGCATGTCTGTATAGCCCTAGGAAAAATCTTTTGAATATTTTTGTAATAATGCAATTACCTGTTGTTCTTGTGATGACTATAGATTATTACCAATATTTAAATTCATTCCATGATTGATATCAATGATTTTTCTTTGAGAATTGGTAATTGAGTTGACAGGAAAAATGCTTTCAAATGAATTTTGTAATGATTGAATTGTACAATTTTCCTGAAAACATTGATTTAGAAGATGATTTACAACTTCATATTGTGTTATTCGTAGCTGCTCAGAAATATCAGGTTCTGAGATAAAAAGGTCTATTAAATCCTTGTTTTCATCTTCTTCTCTAAAATTAAAGGCTTGATTAATGCTTAAAACAGGTAGAGTTTCTTCCTGTTGATCATCAAGGCATGATAGTAAAGAATGACATTGAGCAGGAATATAGATTATGATATGTTTCTTTTCATCTCCATGTGCTATAATCATGCTTCCTAATCTGCATCCAATGAAGACACCTACTGTGGCTAACCATAGTCTGCCAAGAATTAAAGGATGGCCTCCTAGATTAGTTTTTAATTGCAAGATTAGAAAGTCTATAGAATATTCCCATGAATCCAAAGAAACAATCATGTCTTCAAGTATTCCTTCCAGTACAACTTTAGATCTATATGCTAGTACTAAAATTGTAGTAGTAGGTCGGATATTTGACAATTTTAAATAATTCATAGTTTCTATTGTCATGATATATAGAAGATTCTAGATCATTTAAAGTTTTAGGAACTAAAAAATTATTGATTGAAATGGTAACCATAGGTATTCGTGGATCAATATATTTTTCAATTGTTGTTTTTGCAGACATGAGACTAGCTAGTTTGCCAATGACCTGGATTTTGGGTGGATCCCTTTTATTTCTTCCAGTTTTCTTAATACATAATTCCTTTATTGTTTTTGTATAAATTGGAATATCTTTGATAGCTTGCAACAAAGGAATTTTGACATATGAATTATTTAATTCATTTATTATATCAAATTTAGGAAGAAAAATTGAATTTTTTTTATCGACTAACCTTTCTGGGAAAGGCGGTGTTTGAGTCATAAAATTTTTCTTTTCTAAATTTGATTCCAAGGATTAGACTTTTCTTATTGTTCTCCTTCTATAATTTGTTCTTCTATGATTGGTGGAGAATCTTTTTGTAGAACTTTTCCCGACCTCAAGTAGGTGTCTTGAATAGCAAGAATAGAATATGTAGAAAATAATGTTGTTTCTTCCACATTATATGATGGCCTCTCCACTCCGTTACTCGGATTTTCTATTGGTTGAGCTGGTAATTGAGTTGGTCTGGGTGGTGGTTGGTTAGAAGACAACTAAAGCTGCTGAGGTTGAGTTAGTGCAGACATTGATTGTTGTGTGAATGGATTTGATTGAGGGGATTGTTGGAATTGTTGATATGGAAATGATAATCGAGGATATGGCTGTTGAGGATAAGATTGATATTGTTGAGGGTAACATTGCTGGGGAGGTTGGGCACCATATGCATATCCTCTCCAACTTTGTGAAGGTTCGTTTTGGTTTTGCTGAGAAGGCCAACCTTTCCATGGCATAGAAGTATTTCATGAATTTTGATAATGAAAATTCTGGGGAGTTTGTAGAGGAAACTATTGAGATGTACTTGCAAAACGTGGTTGTCAAGCTCTTCTTTGTGCCATATAATAAAATCCTTGAGTTTCTTCTAATTGGCCTGTTTGCAACTCTTTTAATGTTGGACAATCGTCTGTAACATGATTTTCTGTACAAAGTCTACAAACATGTATATTATCCAAAGGACATTCAACATAGTTACCGATCAAACGAGAAAGTGAACTAGTACCTGTTTTTTTGAGGTAGTAAAAAATCACCCGATTTTGAAAAGTGGTGATGCCAGAATACACTTTTTTTTAGCATATTTTTGGCATTCTAAATTTTCTTATGTATCAAGTATGAAATATTTTTTTTCAATGTCATTGATTTTCATGCTAATTTTGAAAAGTGTTGATGCAACATCAACACATTTTTTTAAATGTTACTGATTTTCATGCTAATTTTGAAAATGTTGATGCAACATCAACACATTTTTTGAGAGGGCTTATTTTGACACTTTAAATTTTTTCATGTATCAAGTGTGATTTTTTTTTTGTTAGTAATTTTCATCTTGATTTTGAAAAGTGTTAATGAGCATCAACCCTTTTCATTTAAAGGGCTTAGTTTTTACACTTTAAATTTTCTAATGAATTAAGTGTGGCTAATTTTTTTTAAAATGTTGGTGATTTTCATGTTAAAAAAAAAAACCTATAAAAATGTAAAAAAAAAAACACATAAAACATAAAAATAAAACATAAAGCATGACAAAAATAAAAATAATAAAAAAATGCTAGTAATAAAACACACACACACACACATATAAAACACAAAAATAAATAAATAAATAAAAAGGTAAAACATATAGTATGTTAGTAATAAAACATAAAAATAAAAAACCATGACAAAAAAAAGCCATAAAA